>CAJHQP010001200.1:0-123680 GCA_905132765.1 Moricandia arvensis | reverse complement strand
GGATAACCAGGAAGTTGAATAAATCTCATAGGAGTTATGAGGAAGAAGCTATACCACTTTATATTAAGGTGATTCCAGATTAGCACATTCAGACATGTGGCAATATCTTCATGATTCTAATCAAACCAGGAGGAACCAAGATCTAAGAAGATTGATTTGGAACAAATGATAAGTGGAAATCACCATGAAGTTGAATAAATCTCAAAGGAGTGATGAGGAAGAAGCTATCCCACTTTTAATTCTGGTGATTCCAGATTAGCTTATTCAGACACATGGTAATATCTTCATGATTCTAATCAAATTTGGAGGAAACAATATGAAGTAAGACTGATTTGGAACCAATAGTCAGTGGGATCACCAGAAAGTTGAAGAAATCTCATAGGAGTCATGAGGAAGAAGCAATCCCACTTTCTATTCAGGTGATTTCAGGTAAGCATATTCGGATATATGGCATTATCTTCATGATTCTAATCAGACGAGGTTGAACCAAGATGCAAGAAACTGTATTTGGAACCATTAATAAGAGGAAATAACCAGGAAGTTGAATAAATCTCATAGGTGTTATGAGGAAGAAGCTATACCACTTTATATTAAGGTGATTCCATATTAGCACATTCAGACATGTGGCAATATCTTCATGATTCTAATCAAACCAGGAGGAACCAAGATCTAAGAAGATTGATTTGGAACAAATGATAAGTGGAAATCACCAGGAAGTTGAATAAATCTCAAAGGAGTCATGAGGAAGAAGCTATCCCACTTTCGATTCTGTGATTCCAGATTAGCCTATTCAGACACATGGTAATATCTTCATGATTCTAGTCAAATTGGGAGGAAACAATATGAAGTAAGACTGATTTGGAACCAATAGTCAGTGGGATCACCAGGAAGTTGAAGAAATCTCATAGGAGTCATGAGGAAGAAGCAATCCCACTTTCTATTCAGGTGATTTCAGGTAAGCATATCCAGACATATGGCAATATGTTCATGATTCTAATCAAACAAGGTTGAACCAAAATGTAAGAAACTGTATTTGGAACCAATAATAAGTGGAGATCACCAGTAAGTTTAATAAATCTCATAGGAGTTATGAGGAAGAATCTATCCCACTTTCTATTCAGGTGATTCCAAATTAACCTATTCAAACATATCAAAACATCTTCAATATTCAAATCAAACGAGGTTGAACCAAGATGCAAGAAACTGTATTTGGAACCATTAATCAGAGGAAAGTAACCAGGAAGTTAAATAAATCTCATAGGATTTATGAGGAAGAAGCAATCCCACTTTATATTTAGATGATTCCATATTAGTTTATTTAGACATCTAACAATATCATCATGATTCTAATCAAACAAGAAGGAACCAAGATGTAAGAAGCTTGATTTGGAACCATTAATCAGTGTATAATAACCAGGAATTTGAATAAATCTCATAGGAATCATGAGGAAGAAGCTATCCCACTTTTCTATTCAGGTGATTCCAAATTAGCCTATTCAGGACATATGGCAATATCTTTATTATTCTAATCAAACGAGGTTGAACCAAGATGTAAGAAACTGTGTTTGGAACCATTAATCAGAGGAAAATAAACAGGAAGTTGAATAAATCTCATTGGATTTATGAGGAAGAAGTTATCCAACTTTATATTTAGCTGATTCCAGATTAGCCTATTCAGACATATGACAATATCACCATGATTCTAATCAAACAAGAAGGAACCAAGATGTAAGAAGCTTGATTTGGAACCATTAATCAGTGAATAATAACCAGGAATTTGAATAAATCTCATAGGAATCATGAGGAAGAAGCTATCCCACTTTTCTATTTGGGTGATTCCAAATTAGCCTATTCACACATATGGCAATATCTTCATTATTCTAATCAAACGAGGTTGAACCAAGATGTAAGAAACTGTGTTTGGAACCATTAATCAGAGGAAAATAAACAGGATGTTGAATAAATCTCATTGGATTTATGAGGAAGAAGCTATCCCACTTTATATTTAGCTGATTCCAGATTAGCCTATTCAGACATATGGCAATATCTTCATGATTCTAATCAAACCAGGAGGAACCAAGATGTAAGAAGCTTCATTCGGAACCAATAATCAGTGGAGATCACCACAAAGTTGAATAAATCTCATAGGAATCATGAGGAAGAAGCTATCCCACTTTTCCAATTCAGGTGATTTCAAATTAGCCTATTCAAACATATGACAATATCTTCATGATTCTAATCAAACGAGGTTGAACCAAGATGTAAGAAACTGTGTTTGGAACCATTAATCAAAGGAAAATAACCAGGAAGTTGAAAAAATCTCATAGGATTTATGAGGAAGAAGCTATCTTACTTTATATTTAGCTGATTCCAGATTAGCGTATTCAGACATATGACAATATCATCATGATTCTAATCAAACAAGAAAGAAACAAGATGTAAGAAGCTTGATTTGGAATCATTAATCAGTGTATAATAACCAGGAAGTTAAATAAATCTCATAGGAATCATGAGGAAGAAGCTATCCCACTTTTCTATACAGGTGATTCTAAATTAGCATATTCAAAGATATGACAATATCTTCATGATTCTAATCAAAAGAGGTTGAACCAAGATGTAAGAAACTGTATTGGAACCATTATGAGGAAAATAACCAGGAAGTTGAATAAATCTCACAGGAGTTATGAGGAAGGAGCTATACCACTTTATATTAAGGTGATTCCAGATTAGTACATTCAAACATATGCCAATATCTTCATGAGTCTAATCAAACCAGGACAAACCAAGATGTAAGAAGATTGATTTGGAACAAATGATCAGTGGAGATCACCAGGAAGTTGAATAAATCTGATAGGAGTCATGAGGAAGAACTTATCCCAATTTTGATTATGGTGATTCCAGATTAGCCTATTCGGACATATGGTAATACCTTCATGATTCTAATCAAACTGGGAGGAACCAATATGAAAGAAGCTTTATTTGGAACCACTAGTTAGTGGGATCACCAGGAAGTTGAAGAAATCTCATACGAGTCATGAGGAAGAAGCAATCCCACTTTCTATTCAAGTGATTTCAGGTAAGCATATTCAGACGTATGGCAATATCTTCATGATTTTAATCAGACGAGGTTGAACCAAGATCCAAGAAACTGTATTTGGAACCATTAATAAGAGGAAATAACCAGGAAGTTGAATAAATCTCATAGGAGTTATGAGGAAGAAGCTATACCACTTTATATTAAGGTAATTCCAGATTAGCACATTCAGACATGTGGCAATATCTTCATGATTCTAATCAAACCAGGAGGAACCAAGATCTAAGAAGATTGATTTGGAACAAATGATAAGTGGAAATCACCAGGAAGTTGAATAAATCTCAAAGGAGTCATGAGGAAGAAGCTATCCCACTTTCGATTCTGGTGATTCCAGATTAGCCTATTCAGACACATGGTAATATCTTCATGATTCTAATCAAACTGGGAGGAAACAATATGAAATAAGATTGATTTGGAACCAATAGTCAGTGGGATCACCAGGAAGTTGAAGAAATCTCATAGGAGTCATGAGGAAGAAGCAATCCCACTTTCTATTCAGGTGATTTCAGGTAAGCATATCCAGATATATGGCAATATCTTCATGATTCTAATCAAACAAGGTTGAACCAAAATGTAAGAAACTGTTTTTGGAACCAATAATAAGTGGAGATCACCAGTAAGTTTAATAAATCTCATAGGAGTTATGAGGAAGAATCTATCCCACTTTCTATTCAGGTGATTCCAAATTAACCTATTCAAACATATCAAAATATCTTCAATATTCAAATCAAACGAGGTTGAAACAAGATGCAAGAAACTGTATTTGGAACCATTAATCAGAGGAAAGTAACCAGGAAGTTAAATAAATCTCATAAGATTTATGAGGAAGAAGCAATCCCACTTTATATTTAGATGATTCCATATTATCCCATTTAGACATCTGACAATATCATCATGATTCTAATCAAACAAGAAGGAACCAAGATGTAAGAAGCTTGATTTGGAACCATTAATCAGTGTATAATAACCAGGAATTTGAATAAATCTCATAGGAATCATGAGGAAGAAGCTATCCCACTTTTCTATTCAGGTGATTCCAAATTAGCCTATTCAGACATATGGCAATATCTTTATTATTCTAATCAAACGAGGTTGAACCAAGATGTAAGAAACTGTGTTTGGAACCATTAATCCGGGGAAAATAACCAGGAAGTTTAATAAATCTCACATGAGTTATGAGGAGGAAGTTATACCACTTTATATTAAGGTGATTCCAGATTAGCACATTTAGACATATGGAAATATCTTCATGATTCTAATCAAACCAGGAGGAACCAAGATGTAAGAAAATTGATTTGGAACAAATGATAAGTGGAGATCACCAGGAAGTTGAATAAATCTCATAGGAGTCATGAGGAAGAAGCTATCCCACTTTCGATTCTGGTGATTCCAGATTAGCCTATTAAGACACATGGTAATATCTTCATGATTCTAATCAAACTGGGAGGAAACAATATGAAATAAGATTGATTTGGAACCAATAGTCAGTGGGATCACCAGGAAGTTAAAGGAATCTCATAGGAGTTATGAGCAAGAACCAATCCCACTTTCTATTCAGGTGATTTCAGGTAAGCATATTCAGACATATGGTAATATCTTCATGATTCTAATCAAATGAGGTTCAACGAAGATGTAAGAAACTGTATTTGGGACCAATAATAAGTGGAGATCACCAGTAAGTTTAATAAATCTCATAGGAGTCATGAGGAAGAAGCTACCTCACTTTCTATTCAGGTGATTTCAATTTAACATATTCAAACATATGACAATATCTTCAATATTAAAATCAAACGAGGTTAACCAAGATGCAAGAAACTGTATTTGGAACCATTAATGAGAGGAAAATAACCAGGAAGTTGAATAAATCTCATAGGATTTATGAGGAAGAAGCAATACCATTTTATATTTAGCTGATTCCAGATTAGCCTACTTAGACATCTGACAATATCATCATGATTCTAATCAAACTAGAAGGAACCAAGTTGTAAGAAGCTTGATTTGGAACTATTAATCAGTGTATAATAACCAGGAATTTGAATAAATCTCATAGGAATCATGAGGAAGAAGCTATCCCACTTTTCTATTCAAGTGATTCCAAATTAGCCTATTCAGACATATGGCAATATCTTCATTATTCTAATCAAACGAGGTTGAACCAAGATGTAAGAAACTGTGTTTGGAACCATTAATCAAAGGAAAATAAATAGGAAGTTGAATAAATCTCATTGGATTTATGAGGAAGAAGTTATCCAACTTTATATTTAGCTGATTCCAGATTAGCCTATTCAGACATATGACAATATCACCATGATTCTAATCAAACAAGAAGGAACCAAGATGTAAGAAGCTTGATTTGGAACCGTTAATCAGTGTATAATAACCAGGAATTTGAATAAATCTCATAGGAATCATGAGGAAGAAGCTATCCCACTTTTCTATTCAGGTGATTCCAAATTAGCCTATTCAAACATATGACAATATCTTCATGATTCTAATCAAAAGAGGTTGAACCAAGATGTAAGAAAATGTGTTTCGAATCTTTAATCAGAGGAAAATAACCAGGAAGTTGAATAAATCTCATAGGATTTATGAGGAAGAAGCTATCCCCCTTTATATTTAGTTGATTCCAGATTAGCGTATTCAGACATATGACAATATAATCATGATTCTAATCAAACAAGAAGGAAACAAGATGTAAGAAGCTTGATTTTGAATCATTAATCAGTGTATAATAACCAGGAAGTTGAATAAATCTCATAGGAATCATGAGGAAGAAGCTATCCCACATTTCTATTCAGGTGATTCTAAATTAGCATATTCAGAGATATGGTAATATCTTCATGATTGTAATCAAAAGAGGTTGAACCAAGATGTAAGAAACTGTATTGGAACCATTAATCAGAGGAAAATAAATAGGAAGTTGAATAAATCTCAGTGGATTTATGAGGAAGAAGCTATCCAACTTTATATTTAGCTGATTCCAGATTAGCCCATTCAGACATATGACAATATCACCATGATTCTAATCAAACAAGAAGGAACCAAGATGTAAGAAGCTTGATTTGGAACCATTAATCAGTGCATAATAACCAGAAATTTGAATAAATCTCATAGGAATCATGAGGAAGAAGCTATCCCACTTTTCTATTCAGGTGATTCCAAATTAGCCTATTCAAACATATGACAATATCTTCATGATTCTAATAAAACGAGGTTGAACCAAGATGTAAGAAATTGTGTTTCGAACCATTAATCAGAGGAAAATAACCAGGAAGTTGAAAAAATCTCATAGGATTTATGACGAAGAAGCTATCCCACTTTATATTTAGCTGATTCCAGATTAGCGTATTCAGACATATGACAAAATAATCATGATTCTAATCAAACAAGAAGGAAACAAGATGTAAGAAGCTTGATTTGGAATCATTAATCAGTGTATAATAACCATGAACTTGAATAAATCTCATAGGAATCATGAGGAAGAAGCTATCCCACTTTTCTATTCAGGTGATTCCAAATTAGCCTATTCAGACATATGGCAATATCTTTATTATTCTAATCAAACGAGGTTGAACCAAGATGTAAGAAACTGTGTTTGGAACCATTAATCCGGGGAAAATAACCAAGAAGTTGAATAAATCTCACAAGAGTAATGAGGAAGAAGCTATACCACTTTATATTAAGGTGATTCCAGATTAGCACATTCAGACATGTGGCAATATCTTCATGATTCTAATCAAACCAGGAGGAACCAAGATCTAAGAAGATTGATTTGGAACAAATGATAAGTGGAAATCACCAGGAAGTTGAATAAATCTCAAAGGAGTCATGAGGAAGAAGCTATCCCACTTTCGATTTTGGTGATTCCAGATTAGCCTATTCAGACACAAGGTAATATCTTCATGATTCTAATCAAATTGGGAGGAAACAATATGAAGTAAGACTGATTTGGAACCAATAGTCAGTGGAACACCAAGAAGTTGAAGAAATCTCATAGGAGTCATGAGGAAGAAGCAATCCCACTTTCTATTCAGGTGATTTCAGGTAAGAATATCCAGACATATGGCAATATCTTCATGATTCTAATCAAACAAGGTTGAACCAAAATGTAAGAAACTGTATTTGGAGACAATAATAGGTGGAGATCACCAGGAAGTTGAATAAATCTCATAGGAGTCATGAGGAAGAAGCTATCCCACTTTCGATTCTGGTGATTCAAAATTAACCTATTAAGACACATGGTAATATCTTCATGATTCTAATCAAACTGGGAGGAAACAATATGAAATAGATTGATTTGGAACCAATAGTCAGTGGGATCACCAGGAAGTTGAAGAAATCTCATAGGAGTCATGGGAAGAAGCAATCCCACTTTCTATTCAGGTAATTTTAGGTAAGCATATTCAGACATATGGCAATATCTTCATGATTCTAATCAAACGAGGTTCAACGAAGATGTAAGAAACTGTATTTAGAACCAATAATAAGTGGAGATCACTAGTAAGTTTAATAAATCTCATAGGAGTCATGAGGAAGAAGCTATCCCACTTTTTATTCAGGTGATTCCAAATTAACATATTGAAACATATGACAATATCTTCAATATTCAAATCAAACGAGGTTGAACCAAGATGCAAAAAAGTGTATTTGGAACCATTAATCAGAGGAAAGTAACCAGGAAGTTGAATAAATCTCATAGGATTTATGAGGAAGAAGCAATCCCACTTTATATTTAGCTGATTCCAGATTAGCCTACTTAGACATCTGACAATATCATCATGATTCTAATCAAACTAGAAGGAACCAAGATGTAAGAAGCTTGATTTGGAACCATTAATCAGTGTATAATAACCAGGAATTTGAATAAATCTCATAGGAATCATGAGGAGAAGCTATCCCACTTTTCTATTCAGGTGATTCCAAATTAGCCTATTCAGACATATGGCAATATCTTCATTATTCTAATCAAACGAGGTTGAACCAAGATGTAAGAAACTTTGTTTGGAACCATTAATCAGAGGAAAATAAACTGGAAGTTGAATAAATATCATAGGATTTATGAGGAAGAAGCTATCCAACTTTATATTTAGCTGATTCCAGATTAGCGTATTCAGACATATGACAATATCATCATGATTCTAATCAAACAAGAGGGAACCAAGATGTAAGAAGCTTGATTTGGAATCATTAATCAGTGTATAATAACCAGGAAATTGAATAAATCTAATAGGAATCATGAGGAAGAAGCTATCCCACTTTTCTGTTCATGTGATTCTAAATTAGCATATTCAGAGATATGGTAATATCTTCATGATTCTAATCAAAAGAGGTTGAACCAAGATGTAAGAAACTGTATTGGAATCATTAATATGAGGAAAATAACCAGGAAGTTGAATAAATCTCAAAGGAGTAATGAGGAAGGAGCTATACAACTTTATATTAAGGTGATTCCAGATTAGTACATTCAGACATATGGCAATATCTTCATGAGTCTAACCAAACCAGGAGGAACCAAGATGTAAGATAATTGATTTGGAACAAATGATCAGTGGAGATCACCAGGAAGTTGAATAAATCTCATAGGAGTCATGAGGAAGATGTTATCCCAGTTTCGATTCTGGTGATTCCAGATTAGTCTATTCGGACATATGGTAATATCATCATGATTCTAATCAAACCGGGAGGAACCAATATGAAAGAAGCTTCATTTGTAATCAATAGTGATTGAGATTTCCAGGAAGTTGAAGAAATCTCACTTTCTATTCAGGTGATTTCAGGTAAGCATATTCAGACATATGACATTATCTTCATGATTCTAATCAAACGAGGTTGAACCAAGATGTAAGAAACTGTATTTGGAACCATTAATAAGAGGAAATAACCAGGAAGTTGAATAAATCTCATAGGAGTTATGAGGAAGAAGCTATACCACTTTATATTAAGGTGATTCCAGATTAGCACATTCAGACATATGGCAATATCTTCATGATTCTAATAAAACCAGGAGGAACCAAGATGTAAGAAGATTGATTTGGAACAAATGATAAGTGTAAATCACAAGGAAGTTGAATAAATCTTAAAGGAGTCATGAGGAAGAAGCTATCCCACTTTCGATTCTGGTGATTCCAGATTAGCCTATTCAGACACATGGTAATATCTTCATGATTCTAATCAAACTGGGAGGAAACAATATGAAATAAGACTGATTTGGAACAAATAATCAGTGGGATCACCAGGAAGTTGAAGAAATCTCATAGGAGTCATGAGGAAGAAGCAATCCCACTTTCTATTCAGGTGATTTCAGGTAAGCATATTCAGACATATGGCAATATCTTCATGATTCTAATCAAACGAGGTTGAACCAAGATGTAAGAAACTGTATTTGGAACCAATAATAAGTGCAGATCACCAGTAAGTTTAATAAATCTCATGGGAGTCATGAGGAAGAATCTATCCCTCTTTCTATTTAGGTGTTTCCAAATTAACCTATTCAAACATATGACAATATCTTCAATATTCAAATCAAACGAGGTTGAACCAAGATGCAAGAAACTGTATTTAGAACCAATAATCAGTGGAAAATAACCAGGAAGTTAAATAAAGCTCATAGGATTTATGAGGAAGAAGCAATCCCACTTTATATTTAGATGATTCCAGATTAGCATATTTAGACATCTGACAATATCATCATGATTCTAATCAAACCAGAAGGAACCAAGATGTAAGAAGCTTGATTTGGAACCATTAATCAGTGTATAATAACCAGGAATTTGAATAAATCTCATAGGAATCATGAGGAAGAAGCTATCCCACTTTCCTATTCAGGTGATTCCAAATTAGCCTATTCAGACATATGGTGATAACTTCATTATTCTAATCAAACGAGGTTGAACCAAGATGTAAGAAACTCTGTTTGGAACCATTATTCAGAGGAAAATAACCAGGAAGTTGAATAAATCTCACATGAGTTATGAGGAAGAAGTTATACCACTTTATATTAAGGTGATTCCAGATTACTACATTCAGACATATGGCAATATCTTCATTATTCTAATCAAACCAGGAGGAACGAAGATGTAAGAAGATTGATTTGGAACAAATGATAAGTGTATAATAACCAGAAATTTGAATAAATCTCATAGGAATCATGAGGAAGAAACTATCCCACTTTTCTATTCAGGTGATTCCAAATTAGCATATTCAGAGATATGGCAATATCTTCATGATTCTAATCAAAAGAGGTTGAACCAAGATGTAAGAAACTGTATTGGAACCATTATGAGGAAAATAACCAGGAAGTTGAATAAATCTCACAGGAGTTATGAGGAAGGAGCTATACCACTTTATATTAAGGTGATTCCAGATTAGTACATTCAGACATATGCCAATATCTTCATGAGTCTAATCAAACCAGGACGAACCAAGATGTAAGAAGATTGATTTGGAACAAATGATCAGTGGAGATCACCAGGAAGTTGAATAAATCTCATAGGAGTCATGAGGAAGAAGCTATCCCACTTTCGATTCTGGTGATTCCAGATTAGCCTATTCAGACACATGGTAATATCTTCATGATTCTAATCAAATTGGGAGGAAACAATATGATGTAAGACTGATTTGGAACCAATAGTCAGTGGGATCACCAGGAAGTTGAAGAAATCTCATAGGAGTCATGAGGAAGAAGCAATCCCACTTTCTATTCAGGTGATTTCAGGTAAGCATATTCAGACATATGGCAATATCTTCATGATTCTAATCAAACGAGGTTGAACCAAGATGTAAGAAACTGTATTTGGAACCAATAATAAGTGGAGATATCCAGTAAGTTTAATAAATCTCATGGGAGTCATGAGGAAGAATCTATCCCTCTTTCTATTCAGGTGATTCCAAATTAACCTATTCAAACATATGACAATATCATCAATATTCAAATCAAACGAGGTTGAACCAAGATGCAAGAAATTGTATTTGGAACCAATAATCATAGGAAAATAACCAGGAAGTTAAATAAATCTCATAGGATTTTTGAGGATGAAGCAATCCCACTTTATATTTAGATGATTCCAGATTAGGCTATTTAGACATCTGACAATATCATCATGATTCTAATCAAACCAGAAGGAACCAAGATGTAAGAAGCTTGATTTGGAACCATTAATCAGTGTATAATAACCAGGAATTTGAATAAATCTCATAGAAATCATGAGGAAGAAGCTATCTCACTTTTCTATTCAGGTGATTCCAAATTAGCCTATTCAGACATATGGAAATATCTTCATTATCCTAATCAAACGAGGTTGAACCAAGATGTAAGAAACTCTGTTTGGAATCATTAATCAGAGGAAAATAACCAGGAAGTTGAATAAATCTCATAGGATTTATGAGGAAAAAGCTATCCCACTATATATATAGCTGATTCCAGATTAGCCTATTCACACATATGACAATATCACCATGATTCTAATCAAACAAGAAGGAACCAAGATGTAAGAAGCTTGGTTTGGAACCATTAATAAGTGTATAATAACCAGGATTTTGAATAAATCTTATAGGAATCATGAAGAAGAGGCTATCCCACTTTTCTATTCAGGTGATTCCAAATTAGCATATTCAGAGATATGGCAATATCTTCATGATTCTAATCAAAAGAGGTTGAACCAAGATGTAAGAAAATGTATCGGAACCATTAATCAGAGGAAAATAACAAGGAAGTTGAATAAATCTAACAGGAGTTATGAGGAAGGAGCTATACCACTTTATATTAAGGTGATTCCAGATTAGTACATTCAGACATATGGCAATATCTTCATGATTCTAATCAAACCAGGAGGAACCAAGATGTAAGAAGATTTATTAGGAACAAATGATCAGTGGAGATCACCAGGAAGTTGAATAAATCTCATAGGAGTCATGAGGAAGAAGCTATCCCACTTTTCTATTCAGGTGATTCCAAATTAGCATATTCAGAGATATGGCAATATCTTCATGATTCTAATCAAAAGAGGTTGAACCAAGATGTAAGAAACTGTAATGGAACCATTAATATGAGGAAAATAACCAGGAAGTTGAATAAATCTCCTAGGAGTTATGAGGAAGGAGCTATACCACTTTGTATTAAGGTGATTCCAGATTAGTACATTCAGACATATGGATATATCTTCATGATTCTAATCAAACCAGGAGGAACCAAGATGTAAGAAGATTGATTTGGAACAAATGATCAGTGAAGATCACCAGGAAGTTGAATAAATCTCATAGGAGTCATGAGAAGGAAGTTATCCCACTTTTGATTCCGGTGATTCCAAATTAGCCTATTCAAACATATGGTAATATCTTCATGATTCTAATCAAACCGGGAGGAACCAACATGAAAGAAGCTTGAGTTGGAACCAATAGTCAGTGGGATCACCAGGAAGTTGAAGAAATCTCATAGGAGTCATGAGGAAGAAGCAATCCCACTTTCTATTCAGGTGATTTCAGGTAAGCATATCCAGACATATGGCAATATGTTCATGATTCTAATCAAACAAGGTTGAACCAAAATGTAAGAAACTGTATTTGGAACCAATAATAAGTGGAGATCACCAGTAAGTTTAATAAATCTCATAGGAGTCATGAGGAAGAAGCTATCCCACTTTCTATTTAGGTGATTCCAAATTAACCTATTCAAACATATGACAATATCTTCAATATTCAAATCAACCGAGTTTGAATCAAGATGTAAGAAACTGTATTTGGAACCACTAATCAGAGGAAAATAACCGGGAAGTTGAATAAATCTCATAGGATTTATGAGGAAGAAGCAATCCCACTTTATATTTAGCTGATTCCAGATTAGGCTATTTAGACATCTGACAATATCATCATGATTCTAATCAAACCAGAAGGAACCAAGATGTAAGAAGCCTGATTTGGAACCATTAATCATTGTATAATAACCAAGAATTTGAATAAATCTCATAGGAATCATGAGGAAGAAGCTATCCCACTTTTCTATTCAGGTGATTCCAAATTGGCCTATTCTGACATTTGGCAATATCTTCATTATTCTAATCAAACGAGGTTGAACCAAGATGTAAGAATCTTTATTTGGAACCATTTATAAGAGGAAAATAACCAGGAAGTTTAATAAATCTCACAGATGTTATGAGGAGGAAGCTATACCACTTTATATTAAGGTGATTCTAGATTAGCACATTCAGACATATGGCCATATCTTAATGATTGTACTCAAACCAGGAGGAACCAAGATGTAAGAAGATTGATTTGAAAAAAATGATCAGTGGAGATCACCAGGAAGTTGAATAAATCTAATAGGATTTATGAGGAAGAAGCTATCACACTTTTGATTCTGGTGATTCCAGATTAGCCTATTCAGACATATGGTAATATCTTCATCATTCTAATCAAACCGGGAGGAACCAATATGAAAGAAGCTTGATTTGGAACCAATTGTCAGTGGGATCACAAGGAACTTGAAGAAATCTCATAGGATTCATGAGGAAGAAGCAACCCCACTTTCTATTTAGGTGATTCCAGGTAAGCCTATTCAGACATATGGCAATATCTTCATGATTCTAATCAAACGAGGTTGAACCAAGATGTAAGAAACTATATTTGGAACCAATATTAAGTGGAGATCACCAGTAAGTTTAATAAATCTCATAGGAGTCATGAGGAAGAAGCTATCCCACTTTCTATTCAGGTGATTCCAAATTAGCCTATTCAAACATATGGCAATATCTTCATGATTCAAATCAAAAGAGGTTGAACCAAGATGGAAGAAACTGTATTTGGAACCATTAATAAGAGGAAAATAACCAGGAAGTTGAATAAATCTCATATATTTATGAGGAAGAAGTTATCCCACTTTATATTTAGCTGACTCCAGATTAGCATATTCAGACATATGAGAATATCATCATGATTCTAATCAAACAAGAAGGAACCAAGATGTAAGAAACTTAATTTGGAACCATTAATCAGTGTATAATAACCAGGAATTTGAATAAATCTCATAGGAATCATGAGGAAGAAGTTATCCCACTTTTCTATTTAAGTGATTCCAAATTAGCCTATTCAGACATATGGCAATATCTTCATGATTCTAATCAAACGAGGTTGAACCAAGATGTAAGAAACTGTGTTTGGAGCCATTAACCAGAGGAAAATAACCAGGAAGTTGAATAAATCTCATAGGATTTATGAGGAAGAAGCTATCCCACTTTATATTTAGCTGATTCCAGATTAACCTATTCAGACATATGACAATATCATCATGATCCTAATCAAACAAGAAGGAACACAGACATAACCAGGTTGCCCAAACTAGGACAGCAAAACGGACCCGAGAGGCTACAGAAGCTATGAACGTTACTCCAAACCAAAGTGTATGTGGAAGGTGTGGTCGAAACCACCCTGGTGACTTCCATGCACCATTGTGCTTGTGGTGCGGACAAGTGGGACACCTCAAACGTAATTACCCTCAGGCAGGACGGATAAATCCCAGGGGGCAGCATACTTATTAGGTCAACATTGCGGACAATTTGGACATTTAGAAACAGACTGTTGGATACCACCAGACAGGATGGGAGTGAGGGAACCACAACAACAGCCGCCCGTGCCACAAAGGCATGCAACATGGCCTAAAGTGTTTGTTTCCCGGAACAACTAGGAAGCTGGGCCGATCACGGGTATGTATTTTTGTCTAACTCCGATTTTATTAAAGGAAATGGGTGAATATGATAATATCCTAGTCTAGTAGTTTAGGACTAGTGAACAGTGTAGAGTCTTTAGTGGTTGAGGGCATAACCTACAGAAACTAGGTCGATGTTAAGGCCAATGACAGTTGTATGAGGACCAAGGTTAAGCAGAAGCTGGACATGTAAGGAAGATTCAAATTGAAGGCCAAGGAACTTGAGAATGTTGGACCAAAAAGGGGATAACAACAATAGGAGTATACAAGGCCGTGATATGACAAACCTAAATAACCGTTAAACCTAAATCTGAGAATATTTGGAGTAGCCTAGAGATGGAATTGGTCGAACTGACACCAGACATTGTTGGATTATGGAAAGGAGTGTGTCCGATAATAGATATGAGGGGGGTGGTAACCCTCGATGGAGTAACGACTAGTATAGGAAATCCTTTAATGTCGCGAACAAGAGAGCGATTGTGGTAGGGAAATAAGACATTCATAGAAAAGAAAGCTCCAAGTTAGGACGTCATCCGTAACAGCAAGGACGAATTCATATTCAAGCTCTTACAAGGATATCTTCTGAGATGCTTTCTTTAACAAAAGATTGGGGAAACGGGACGACACCCGTGTCAAAGACACCTAATAAGGGTTAAGTGAATTGTCGAGAATATCTACCACTCAAGCATATAAATTTTCTTGTACGATGCTTATATGATAGACTGTAATAAACTGTTATGTTGAACCCAAGTGGGGGAGAGTTAATATCTATAGCTGAAAATTAACGAGTGAACTACTAAGCAAGCAAAATTGCTTGATGCGGGAATAAAGGATGTGAATGACAGTCTTGATGTCATACCTAGAAGCGCCATAAAGATTTGAAGTCTGCATAAGCGATAATGTATCATAGGATGGGATGTTAAGGAAAGTGATCCAGAATGTAAATTATTGATGGTAAGGTTATGGCACACTTGGTCGTTTGCAATTTGAGAGGATTAAGGTGGTGGATGTCTGTTTGAATGCCAAAAGATGTTCGTGTGTCGGCCTTGTGCAGAGTTCATAGATGATATAAATTGATTCTCCAAAGGTCACTAGTAGATGCATGTCTCAAAGTATCAGTATTTAGCATATATGTTGAGTTTTAGACCCTAAAGAAGCGGTCGTTCATGAGTCAAAGACTTGGATGGTTATGGGAAAATGGATGGGATCTAAGAGGACATTTGGATCTCTGTGAGGATTAGTGAACCGAGTTGGTTGCAAGAACAATTAGATTACAAATGCCGAGTTGGTTACCCGTTTGGGTTTAGGATGTTTAGGTTTGGAGTTTCTTTGGAGTTGCGACACCCAGAATTCGGGGACGAATTCCAGTAAGTGGGGGAGAATTGTAATATCCCAAACCCACAAGCCCAAAATTCTTTTTATTTTAAGAAAAGCTCGTTAGGTTTGCAGCCCAATAAGACAAACCCTAGGGTTTCCCCCCTTCTCCCGAGCCAACAGCCGTCAAGGAACCAAACCCAATATCCGAGCCGCCAGCCACCTCCGAGCAACACCATCGCTGGCCATCCTCCACCGACATCTCCATTTCCCCCCTCCTTCTTTGCCTTTTGTATTTGTTCATCAGATCTGTTTGGTAAGCCTCCGATCTACATATATTTCCCTTTCCTCTCTTTATCTGTCACTGGGTGTGACAGATCTGGTCCCTAATCCTTTTCCCACCTCTTCTTGAGTTTGATAGTGCAGATCTGTGGTTGTACGGTTGTCTTCTTCTTCTCCTAGATTTAGATCTGTGACGTCGTATAAGGAAAAGGTGAGGACTCGGCTGTGAACCCTTTTCATGTTGTATAATGTATTGAACGTTAGTCTCTTGTTAATATTGTCTAGATCTATGTCTGACTTGTTTTGATGTGATGAAAGTATGATGATTGTTGATTGTGATGAAAGAACCTAGTGAATGGTAAGTTGTTAAAGGATAAACCGGTTGAGTGTTGAGAATGAATGGAAATTATGTGATAAGAATGAAAGTGATGTGAATGATATGATGACTTGTTTGATAACATTGAAATGGGATGCTGATTGATGAAGGAACCTAGTGAATGATAGGTTGTTAAAGGATAACTACTTGTGTCTTGAGAATGAATGAGATGTGTGATAAGGATGAAAGTATGTGAATGGGATGATGAGTTGTGTGATAACAATGAAAGTCGATGATACTGATGGGTGTTCTGACCCATCGATCAATTATATAGGGCGATGTGAACGCCGTCGATCAATATGTTTGGGCAATACAAATGCTGTCGATCAATATGTTTGGGAATTGCAAATGCCATCGATCAATTAAGTTAGGGAAATACAAATGCCGTCGATCAATTAAGTTAGGGCGATAACGAATGTCGTCGATAACTTTTAATGCGTTAGAACGCGTCGAAGAAGAAGGGAGGTAACAATGGGGAGGAAGCCGTGGTTTACGATATGAGTTAGCAGCGCTGTCGATAACGATTAGGGTCGTTCATGGCGGACACAGGTCCGCAGGCGAATATGTCCTGAATGAGTCTAGAGTCTAGGTTGTTTGTACTTGCTAGGTGATATTAGCTTGTGACTTGTGTTTTTGCATTGTGTAATATGAAATGAGTTCGTGGGTTCCTAGAACCTACCCTCACTGAGTAATCAATACTCACCCCTCTCTTTTCAGGTATGGTCGAGAGGGAGCAGGAGTAGAAGTTCGTATGGTGCCATCTTGATTTTCTTCCAGTTGTTTCAGGATTTTCTTTACTTTTTCTTAAGACTAATGTTATGTTATTCGGTGTCATTGAATCTGGTTACTTGTAAGACGATTAAAATATGAAATAAAGGGTGTATTGGATTGAAAATAAGTGTTGTTAAAGTTGAAAGTAAGATCCTTGGGACAGGGGTGTTACAATTGGTATCAGAGCTAGAGAGGTCCAAGAACTCTCTACGACCTTAGCAAGTTTGCATCTGTGCTCCACAACAGTAAATGGGGCGGCGCAGGGCTGGAAGCACTGGAACAGGCGGACTTGCTGAGTCGCATCCATGAGGCCGAACAAATAGACCAAGATCTACAGGCAATGATCTATAAAGAGGTGGTGGGGTATCGCATGGCCAAGAACGGCACTGTCCTGTTTAAAGGGCGGGTATGTGTACCCGACAAAGGGGATTTAAGGAGCAAGGTGTTGGGACAGGCCCATCAATCTCAGTTCTCGATTCACCCGGGAAAAGTGAAGACGTATCAGGACCTGAAACAGTACTACCACTAGAGAGGGATGAAAAGGGATGTAGGCATATGGGTATCCCAATGCCAGACCTGGCAACTGGTGAAAGCATAGCGTCGGGTTCCCGGAGGTCTTCTGCAAGGACTGCCTTTACCCCAATGGAAGTGGGACATGGTGGCAATGGAATTCGTCACGGGACTACCAAGGACCATAAGGAACCGGGACGCCATATGGGTTATAGTGGACAAGTTGACAAAGTCGGCCCACTTCTTGGCTGTCCAAAAGACAGATGGGGCCGAGAAGCTGGCACAAGAATACATAAACACGGTAGTGAGGCTGCTTGGAGTGCATGTGAGCATAATATCCGACAGAGACCCCAAGTTTACTTCCAACTTTTGGAAGGCCTTCCAAAAAGCCTTGGGAATGAAAGTACACCTTAGCACTGCGTACCACCCCCAAACTGACGGGCAGTCAGAAAGGACCATTCAAACACCAGAGGACATGCTACGATCTAGTGTAATTGAGTGGGGAGAAAAGTGGGGTGAGTACTTGCCACCAGTGGAGTTTGCGTACAACAACAGCTACCACGCGAGCATAGAAATGTCCCCGTATGAGGCCTTGTACGGACAGTCGTGTAGAACTCCCTTGTGCTGGACTGAAGTGGGGGAGAGTCGCACCGCTACCACAGAAATGGTCAAAGAAACGGTTGAACAAGTAAAACTTCTTAGGAAAAAGCTGAAGGAGGCACATGACCGACAAAAGAGTTACGCTGATAAACGTCGGAAGGATTTAAAATTCTCGGTAGGGGACAAGGTTTACTTAAAAATGAGAACCTTCCGCGGGAATGACCCAAACCGTAAGCTGAAGAAATTGAGGCCAAGGTACATGGGACCTTACGTGATAAAAGAAAGGATTGGAACAGTAGCATACCGTCTGGAATTACCCGTGGAACTGTCAGACTTCCACGACGTGTTCCATGTGTCGGTATTACAAAAGGTGGTACGAAAGCCCGAACTAATCCTACCACGTCCCCTTGCGGATGTGCAACATAATCTCTCCTTAACTAGTGGACTGGTAGGAATAATAAGCGAAAAGGAAGTGGAAGATAACGAGAAGAGGACGAGGATGGTGTTGGTTCGATGGAAAGGGGTGGGATCCACGAGGATGTATGGGAACCCGAGTCTCAGTTGAGAACTAGCTACCCCGGGATGTTTAGAGATGATGAGGAAAGGAAAAATGTGACTTTGAATTCGAGGATGAATTCCCAATTAGTGGGGGAGAGTTGTAACATCCCGGGCCCGGCCCAAAATGAAACTTCCTTGCTGGAAGCCCAACAAGAAGAAACCCTAGACCTAACCCTTCCCTCTCTCTATTTAAGAGACAGCCCCCTTGGGATTAACACACAAGAGAGACCTCAAGCGAAGCCCTGCACGAGCACAGCCCCGCCGCCGCCTCGAGACGCCACCGAACACTGCTGCCCGCCCGCCTTCGCCACCGTCGGTAGCCAGCCCCCGTATGCGAACCCTAGCCGCCGAACCCGAGCCCTGAGTTGCCATCTACTCGATTTGGTTGCGTGTAACCATTTACAACTCGATCTATAAGGTAAGACTAGAACCATAGCCTCTTTTGTCATTGGAAATGACAGATCTAAAGTCTAAACCTCCTTTCTCTCGTCTCTTGTGTGTTGGGGAACTCAGATATGCGGTGATGAACGTCTCCTTTTCCTTCTCTCGATCCAGATCTACGACAACAACAAACTAAAGTGAGTACCCGGTCGTGAACTCGTCTCTCATAGGGACATAGTCCTTGGTTAATCGGATCTAGGTTTTACGTGTTGAATGATGTGATGTATGCTAGATCTAGGTTGCTTGAGATGTGTGGCATGTGTGATGAGATGAAAGAACCTAGATATGTTGGGTATGTCGAAGTGATGTTAAGACAATGAAATGAGAATGATAATGAAAAGTAAATGAGCATAAGATAGAATTGAGAATGATATGGAAAGTAAATGAGAATGAGAATGTTAATGAGGATGAGAAATGAGTCCCGCGAGACAGTAATCTAACATGAGGTACCCGCCGGAAGATAGGTGATGAAACACCGTGTAAATTCGGTGACCGCTCAACGGCGGGATAGAAATAAGGAATGTGAAATGAGAAAGAGTCAATGAAGATGTTTGTAGTCCTGTTTGAGACACCGATAATAGGTGGCATCTAGAGTCCACTAGGGTGAAAGGCCGTGTAAATCGGTGACCGTGCGATGGATGGATAGAAATAAGAAAGGGCCGTGAAAGGACGGTGACCGTGAATAGACGGGATCGAAGGGCCGTGAACGGACGGTGACAGTGAGAGAACAGGATCGATAGGCGCCTTTAAGAACAAGTCAATACCGAGTCGTGGCATAATTATGGTTACTAGGACCGAGGGGACAGACCGTGTCGAAAGGGGCCAACGTGTTGTGAATCGGGTAACCATTTAGGAAGCTCGGGGCATTGGTTCATGTAAGACCACCCAGGAACGACAGACAAGTGGGGGGACGTCCTTGCACGGCCATAGGTCTTTACGTCTATGATGATTGTTGCACAATAAATCTTATTAACTGATGATTGTGTTGATTGATTGGTTGCTTTTCCTAAGCTGAGTTCGTAGGTTCCTCGAACCTGCCTTCACTGAGTAAAACCATACTCACCCCTCTATTTTCAGGTATTCCTGGGAGGGAGCCGGAGTAGACGTCCGTATGGTGCAAGGGTTTCAGGGTTTTCGTGATCTTTTCCAATTTATTCCGCTTTTCTATAAGACTTTGAATTCGTGTTTTAGTCGATTTTGCAATAAGTTTGGTTTATGTAAGACTATTTGTTTTCTAATAAGAGTATTTGGACAAAAGGTGAAATGGGTGAGATATAAGTGAGATCCTAGGGACAGGGCCGTTACACAAAGAATGTCACCAGAGGGTCGTGCCATGATCACTAGATATCGTACCAACTGCCGTCATCAACTATGATCCAAGCCGTACTAGCTAAGTGTAGCCTTCTTTGTTACTTGTTATACAAGGAAAATATATATCTTAAACCTTTATCATGTCCTTTCTTGTGCGTAAAGGAATCATGGGACAATCTAGACTTGGATTTGCTCATGCATCACTTAAGGTGATAGCGTAGGGAGTTTTATTGGAACATGTTTCATTTATCACCATTAATAATATGGAGACGTCTTTTGGAGTGATAGTCGAGCTATGTCCGCTAGGGAGAAAGCTATCTACAATTTTGGCCAAGGTGGGGGTTTATTCCGTAAATCCCGTTACTAGTATAGAATTCCTTCTATTGTAGTTTAGATTTCGAAGCATGATCTGTTTGATTGAATTGAGTCAGTTTGAGTCGGGATAAGTAGATAGTTCATTTAATGTAAAAAGAAACTAGGGGTCTAGAGGGTTTAACCTTGTTTGGATTGTATGATGTTAATTGATGATATATATATATATATATATATACATATATATATATAAATCAGGTACTATGCGGTGGGCGGGGGTTCGGGGATGCCCGATGATACGGCCTTGGATAGACTGTCTTTCCCAGGAACACTTGAAGGGACGTGGGTGAAAGGATCAAGAGCTTGCTAGGTCTCGGATAAGGGATGGTTCTTCACACAAGGATGATGGAGGATCCCTCAGTTGTTTGCGTTAGCTACCTTACGAGTGTAACCTCTCTTGTTTGGTGCTTGATGGGTTCACGTAAGCAGGAGAGTCTTCTCCTTGGATGATTTAGATGGTATGCTCAAAAGATGAACACAAAAACTAAGGCTCGTGAGAGACTTAAGGTTTCTTCTGAAAAAGCAAGTTTGATTAAAAGAAAGAGGTTAATTTTACATTGAGGTCGTGCCTCTCTTAAATAACAAAAGCCAAACAAAATACCTAAGCTAGAAAACCGTAATTCAGGCCAATAATGGACATTTAAGAAAACAAGACTCTAATGGGTTTATAAAACCAAAAATTAAACCAAAACCAAATAAGTCTTGGTTTACATCTAACAAAACAAAAACACAATAGAATTATAGTCCTAAAACACATAAGAACGTGGATGGACTATAGATGGCCATGGTGGTCGGTCCTTTGTCTTCATGGACCGATAAGGCCCTTCCTCAGCCAGCAGTTTCTTAGGATCGTCTAGGACTTTAACGAAGTGTAGATAACCTTCCTTATGGACCTTAGCACGTGCACATGTTGTTGGTCCAGCCCAGGAAACAAGTGGATCGAGATTCTTCTTCTTTTGGGTCGAAAAGGCGTTGTTTCGCCCATCTTTAGTTCTGGTCCGATCCAACAACTACTTCAATTGATTGATTTGTTTCTTAAGCCACTTGGAGTTCCCATAGCTCAGAATAACTCAGGTACGTTGCTCCTCATCTCCTCTCTGTTTTGTGTCCAAACGGTTGCACCTTTATCGCTATGCTCATGTTCTCCCAGTTCACCCATGCATAGTTCAATCAGCTCTTCCTCTCTAGACTCGTCCAGATAGTTGCATATTCCTGATTCATGTTATTTCCAACCCATATCAAGAGTTATTCTTCTATTTCGGTCAAGTACTTCATAGAGAATTCCAATAAGTCCTTGATACCTGCCCATTTAACAAAGCATTGATCAGTAGCTTAGCTAATCCATTCACTAGACTATTTGTCTTGAGTTTGAGTCGGACCTGGCTGATCAGGGTCGCATCATCCTCTCTCCCTTCAAAAAGATTTGCCTCAAATATTAGCCTTGTAGGATGATGGAGCCATGATCACTCAAAACCAAACTACTTGCTTTTTTGTCCACGAGTTGGTTCCTGTTTTCATATACACAGTTCTCTTCTCCTGGCTTGAATACAAAGTTTTGTAAGCCCTACACGTGCCTTAGAAGTTGCTCATTGCTAGCAGCACTTATCACAAGAAGTTTCTCTCCTTTATTCGGCTGCAATCAAGTTTCTTCTTGATCAGAAAGGAGTATTGGATCTCCAAGATTGTGCTTGAACCTTTTTGAGTGTTCTGGCGGCCAAACTAGTGCATCGCAGCTATTTAGGAGAATGCTTCTGATGTCTCTTAGATAACCTTGAAAATTACTCATCAAAACTCGACATCTATGCTCCAGGTTTCCAGGTGGACGTGTGCATTGGTCCCCATACTCAGTCTCAAGCTTTGGGTTCTCCTTGACCACAACAAGTTTTGCCTTTTCTCTTTCCAGCTTGTCCTTATCAGTTAAGTACCTGATAATGGACGTGTTTCCTCCTGACTCTCTTCTTTAACTCAGTAGCTACTTAGGATCACACCATCCTCTCTCCCTTCAAAAAGATTTGAGCTCAAATCTTGTTATTCAGGAGTGAAGAAACCTTGCAAATCAAGCTTGTATGAAACTGTTTACTGAGCCAAATTGTTGTTGCTCCTTCTACTAACACATAAACTCCCTCCTGGTTCAAAACAACTTGATGCAACCCTTATACAATCCACAGGTACTCCACAGAGCTGAAATATTCAGATCTGTTGATGACTCTCCAAGCACTCCCTCTTCTTTCTTTGTTTGATCAGGCACGTGTCCAAACAACACTTGGCGTTTCTTCTGAAATTATGCCATTATCAGCTGCAGCTGTGGTTAAAGGATTCTCTTGTGGTGAGTATGGCAGTTCAGTCTCCTCCCACTGAAAACAAGGTATGTACCTAAAACTCATGGTTATTTTAGGCTCATCCCATGTTTCGAATTGTTCTTCTTCATACTGTGGGAAACGAAATTCGCACTGTGGATTTTCCGTAAAATAAGAAAAGTTAGGGAACCCTAATTTTCCAGAGATCCCAGATTGTCTGCCAACACACGAGAAAACGAAAGTGACAAAGATAACAAGAATATCAATGAGAAGTTGCACATAGGCATTTTATTAATTTGATAAGAACAAAGTTACAAAGTTTGCAAAGGAATTGAAAGAAGAACAAGACTTAGCTAATAAAGAGAAAAGCAGAACCAGAGTCGAAGGTGACCCCGTATAGAGATCTGTCTACAGCCACCTAAATCTTAAGTTCCTAAGTTGCTAAGTTAGCAGAGCTGTCCTAGGTCTAATTTTTGGATCCCCCCTGCATCTTCAGCCTTAGACTCCTTATAAACTCCTCCTGAGGCGGTTTTGACTTTTCGATTCTGCCCTTGGTCGAATCTATCGCTTAGCGGAAATCTTACATATCTTCCCGATCTTTGTGTTTATCTATGGAAACTTTTACATTTATCCTTAGAGACTTGATATTAATCTTCTATTGCAAGGTTGAGATAAACCGTCATAGGTGTTTGGGCTTTATTTTGTATAAAACCAAAAGTGAGCCTTTAGCCGCGCCCTGGATCTCCTTGTTCCGTTTTGCGACTTAAGCGTTTTACGATTTATTTAAGTTGCCTTTCCCAAAACAACGTCGGACCTTGAGGAAGCTCGAACCTCTCATATGATTGAGGCAACCTTGGTGTGTTCGGTTAATCGTTGCCTGTTTATACGACTGGTTTTGTTTTAACCTTAAGAACAAGTCCCCTCGGTTCTTTGAATCGTAAAGTTGAGATGATGACTTTGATCAGGCCGAAATGAGGACTAAGATTGACTAGTTCTCTGAACGGAGTGTCACAAATGTGGGCCAAAGATGGGTTACGTGAGCTTTTCGGGTTGGTTTTATCCGTTTGTCGCATGAAAACTCAGTCTACTCGCCATCCAGCAAGTAAACCATTCTGAGCCGGTCTACTCGCCGTTTGGGGAGTAGACCAATTGGTCCACTCGCCGTTTACGGAGTAGACTAATTGGTGTACTCACCAAACGGCGAGTAGACCGTTCAAGATTAGTCTACTCGCCAAATGGCGAGTAGACCGTTCAATATTGGTCAACTCGCCATTTGGGGAGTAGACCATTCAAGATTGGTCTACTCGCCAAACAACGAGTAGACCGTTCAAGATTGGTGTACTCGCCAAACGGCGAGTAGACCGTTCAAGACTGGTCTAATCACTGTTTGGGTAGTAGACCAATTGGTCTACTCCACAAATGGCGAGTAGACGTTTTGGGCCAGTCTAATCGCCGGTTGGCGAGTAAACCAATTGGTTACTCGCCAAATGGCGAGCATACCATTCCGGGCTGGTCTACTCGCCAAACGGCGAGTAGACCGTTTTGTTTGATTCCGAGTTTATGTTTTTGAGAACGTGTTGATAGAATTTCGTATAAAGATTTGATTTTATCTGTTCATTTCGAGATGACCGTTTTTGCCCCAACAGTTACCCCCTAGCTCGCAAGTTTCGTGTGTGATTCTTGCGGGTGAGTAGTGGTGTTATTTCGAATCCGCAGTTAGAATCAAATTACTACAAGAAAACAGCGTTATTCCGAGGACATTCCGAGGAAACGAAATTTTATGTTTCCTCGGAATTTCCTCGGAATATTCCGAAGAAATTCCGAGGAAAACACTTGCCGTCGGAATTTTCTGATGGAATACCGAGGAAAGTTTCTCTCCTCGGAAAAAACCGATGAATTCCGACGGAAATATAGACGTTAGAGAGCCGTTTGAGAGCCGTTGGGGAATTCCGAGGAAATTCCAACGGAATAGCCGTTGGCCTCGGAATTCCGTCGGAATTCCCTCGGTATCTCCAGGCATTTCTCCTATAAATACACACACTCCTCTTCTCCTCATTCACTCCATATCTCCATCCTCCCTCTTACTCTCTTTACACACGAATTTTATTCATAAAAACATGTCTTCTTCGAACTATTTTCGTTCTTGGATCGATCGACCTCATTTGGTTCCGAACACCAGGTTGCTTACGGATGAATACCAACGAGGTATAACCGAATTCATGGGGTTAGCTCAACGACAACCGGAAGCAGTAACAGGTAAGTTAAGATGTCCTTGCTCTAATTGTAAAAATAGAAAGGTTATTAAAGAGTGGAATGTTTGGAGTCATTTATATTTGAATGGGTTTACACGAAGTTACAAAATTTGGTATCATCATGGAGAAACTGATTATGAACATGGTAGTACTAGCGAACCTCATCCTGCGGTTAGATTAGAAGATCCAATTAGAACGGAAGTAGATTATGGGGTAGGTACTGAGCAGATGGTAAATGATCATTTTAGAGGGGAAGATTTACCCACTGCTGAAGCTAGGAGATTTTATGGTATGTTGGATGCTGGAAAGCAACCATTGTACGAAGGGTGCAGAGATGGTCATTCAGCTTTATCATCTGCTACAAGACTGATGGGCATTAAAACAAATTATAATTTGGCTGAAGACTGTGTGGATGCGATTGCTGATTTTGTAAAAGGTATTCTACCCGAGGATAATGTAGCTCCTAGTTCATACTACGAGGTTCAGAAACTCGTAGCTGGTCTTGGTTTATCGTATCAGGTAATAGATGTATGCAGCGATAACTGCATGATTTATTGGAGGGCGGATGAACAGCGGCGTACATGCAAATTTTGTGGAAAGCCTCGTTATAAAGATACGAGTGGAAGAGTTCCAGTGCCATATAAAAGGATGTGGTATTTGCCTTTGACGGAAGGGTTGCAGAGGTTGTATATGTCTGAACGCACAACACAACCAATGAGATGGCATGCGGAGCATTCAACAGATGGTGACATTAGACATCCTTCAGATGCAAAAGCTTGGAAGCATTTCCAATCAACATATCCTGAATTCACATATGAGAGAAGAAATGTCTACCTTGGATTATGTACTGATGGTTTCAGCCCGTTTGGCAAGAGTGGAAGACAAATTTCTCTATGGCCAGTCATTCTTACACCATACAACTTACCCCCAAACTTGTGCTTGCGACGAGAGTTTTTATTTCTCTCCATTCTCGTTCCCGGACCAGAGCATCCTAGGAGATCACTTGATGTGTTTCTTCAGCCACTAATATATGAGTTGCAACAACTATGGGCTCAAGGTGGTGAAACATACGACGTTTCGTGTAAAGAAAACTTTAAAATGCGGGCAGTATTAATGTGGACGATAAGTGATTTTCCAGCATATGGTATGTTATCTGGATGGACAACACATGGGAGGCTATCATGTCCATATTGTCAAGATGACACAGATGCTTTCCAGCTAAAGAATGGAAGGAAAACGTGTTGGTTTGACTGTCACAGACGATTCCTACCACCTGATCACCCATACCGTCGGAGTAAGACTTTGTTTAGGAAGAACAAGCAGGTGTTTGATGGTCCACCTGAGGAAGTTAGTGGGAAAGGTATGAAGACACAACTAAGAGATTTTGGTGCAGAAAGGACGCCAGACGTCGGTGGACATGAGCATTTTCCGGTAGATGCTGTTGGAGACCTACATAACTGGCACAAACAAAGTATTTTCTGGGATCTGCCATACTGGGAGGATCATCTGCTAAGGCATAATTTAGATGTCATGCATATTGAGAAGAACTTTTTTGACAATCTCATGAACACGATCCCTAATGTTCAAGGTAAAACAAAGGATAATTTGAAGTCAAGACTAGATTTAGTCGATATATGCGCTCGTTCAGAACTTCATATTGATGAGAATGGTAGGGCTCCTTTTCCCATATACCGACTTGATGCAGAGGGAAAAGATGCGTTCTTTGATTGGATTTCAAATGATCTGAAATTTCCAGACGGTTACGCATCTAATTTGCGTAACTGTATTGACAGAAAGGAAGGAAAGTTTACTGGCTTGAAAAGTCATGATTGTCATGTAATGATGCAGCGCCTCCTTTCGTTTGCCTTCAAGGAACTATTACCAAGAAAGGTTCATTAAGCAATTGCAGGGATAAGTGGTTTCTTCCGCGATTTATGCACGAGATCAGTGACTCTTGAAGGTATTGCAAATTTGAAGATTAACATAGCCGTGATTCAGTGCAACCTTGAGAAGATATTTCCTCCCTCATTTTTTGATGTTATGGAGCATCTTGTTATTCACCTGGCAAGAGAATTGGAACTTGATGGTCTTGTGCAGTATAGATGGATGTATTTGTATGAGCGGTATATGTTCCATTTAAAGAAGAAGGTGAAAAATTTAAGTAGGGTGGAAGGTTCTATAGTCGCACAAATGATCAATGAAGAAACTTCAAACTTTGCCGAGTACTACTTTCTAGCAGAAGTTCAGACCAAAAACAGAAGACCTGCTCAGCATGATGATAGAGGCGAACGGGCAACATATCATGTTATGGTTCCAGACATTTTCATAGACGTTGGACGACTTAGCGGAAAACCAAAGGACCGTCGGCTTACTGAGCTGGAGCGTAGTCATTTGCAAACATATTTGCTCACCAACTGCGAAGACGTTCTTCAATATGAGAGGTAAATAAATTAGATTACAAACTTTTATTTTTACAAGTTAAAATTTTAATCTTATTTAATTACATTATTGTCAACATATGTACAGGATTTTCATGGCAGAAAAGCGATTCGAATATAGATACGCCACAGAGGACGAACTAGAAGAAATTAAGGAGAGAGAATTTGCTGGATGGATGTATACTTATGTGAATGATTTAAACAAATTAAAATATCATTTATCACATATTTATATTAATTCACATTTATTGATATAACATATATATGTGCTATTAATAGGTGTCTGCTAGTTTGGCCAGAGGTGAAACAGTTGACGATTGGATACGCGAGATGGTCGTTGGACCAAGCTGTGTTGTGAAGTCATATCCGAGATTTTGTACTCGAGGATATGCATTCACAACTAAGAAGAGGAGACGTTCGAGTACGATTTATGATGCTGGCGTTTGTTCTGCATCAGGAGATGATGTATACTACGGACACATACATGAGATTTTGGAAATCAAGTATTTGGGAATGGTTGGATTGCGCTGTACTGTTTTCTATTGTGATTGGCACGACAACACTCCAGATCGAGGTGTGAGAACAGATGCATTTGGTGTTACATCAGTACATTAGAGGCGAAACCTGCAACATTATGATCCTTTTATTCTTGCTTATCAGGCCGATCAGGTATTGATTTATAATTTTTGAGAATGATTCATCACCATGTGTATTAATTTGTAACTTTACTAATGACTTTTTTAAATGTTAAAGGTTTGTTATATCAAGTACCCTCGGGTAAGGAACAGAGATGATCCATGGGTTACTGTTACAAGACTCAACCCAAGAGGCAGAGTTCATGGAAGTTCTGAGATAGAAGACCCACTACAAACAAGCACATCCGGCAACTTAAGTGCAACAGATGATTTAGCGGGAGTTGGTCTTGTAGTCGATTTAACCGACTTCGCAGAGGAAGCCGTCGTTCACGCAGAGGATGAACCAGTTATTGGAGAGTTTCACCAAGATCCAGATTCAGATTCATCTGGTGATGAGGACTCAGAAACAGACTAGCATCGACTTTTTTTTCCAGAAATACCGAGGAAATTCCGAGGGAACACATGTTTTCCTCGGAATTCCGTCGGAATTTACCCTGCCTATTTATGGGTTTGGTTAACCCTTAAATTCCTCGGAATTCCCTCGGAAAATTCCGAGGAGTTCCCGAGGAGGTTAAGGGTTAACCACCCTTCCTCGGAATTCCCTCGGAATTTTCCGAGGGAATTCCGAGGAAGGTTTTGTTTTTTCGAATATTCCTCGGAATTCCGTCGGAAAATTCCGAGGGAATTCTGAGGAAAAGGGGTCTTAAACCGAAAACAACGTCTTGAGGCTTGAATAACAGGTATATAACCATCAGTAAGTGTATTAACTAGATGATGAAGTCAAATTTTGGTGTTTTACCCGAGAATATGATCATTTTACAATTGCATGAACGAAAACCACACAACATATAAGAGAAACACTTATACATTTTAACAAATGGTAAAGAGAATACTTACAATTTTTTTTGAATTTTAGTTATTTCATGGTTTATGATCACCTATACAAATAATCCTCAATGGTATGTATTACCTTTGTATAAGAAATGAAATACGGCAAAAAAAATCGAAGTTTTGAAACCCCAAACCTTCTTTCCTCAGAATACCCTTGGAAATTACCGAGGGTATTCCGAGGAACTTTATTCCCTCGGAATATTTTTACTTACCCGGGTAAACCAAGCCGCCAAACATTTCGCGAAAATTGAATAAACGATATTCCGAGGAAATTCCGTTGATGATCTTGCCCTAATGAAGGGGGCGTATACGAACAAGAAGACATGCCAGATTGATGATGGTCTAGTGAGAGATGTGGTCAACCTGATCTCCACTAAGGTGGAAGACGAAGTATCTCAGCTTCAAACTGATGATGACGATTCGACGGCTTCGACCAACTTGCCCCTGGCTCGAATCAACAAAATCGTGGAATCGGTTAGTTCTTTTTTTTTAAGTTTAATTCATTTTTTTCTATTATTTAAATTTGGATATTTTCTATTTCAGTCGGTTCCAAAGAAGAAAGGACGTTTGGTCGGTTTGGGTCGTCGCTCCCGGTCGACTCCGCCTTATGTTGTACCACCGTCCTTTGTTGATCAAGAATTACTTATGGGTCAGTTGCAGGACAAGGATGATCGCATATCTGTGTTGGAGACCCAAATGGCGACTCAACAGGCGAGCTTTGAGGCCCAGCGGAGGCTGAACGAGCAAATGATGTAGATGATGAGGAGGTTGCACCCGAACGAGGTGTTCCCAACCGTGCAAGATCCGAATGTGCAAAACCCGTAGTTTTTTTTTTCAAAAACTCCGAATGTTTTATTTTTATTTGTATCACTTTGAATGTTATCTAATATGTTTTTAATTTTAATTTTATATTTTAGAAATTAAATTTCAAAAATTTTGATTTTTAAAAAAAAAATATTTTTTAAAGAATTCCGAGGATAGCCTCGGACATTTCCTCGGAAGCTTTCGTCGGACCTTCCGAGGATCATTCCGTCGGAAAGTTGCTCGGAATATACCGAGGGTCTATTTCCTCGGTATATTCCGAGGACTTTTCCGACGACTGTACGTCCTCGGAATGTCCTCGGAAATATGGTTCCTTGGAATTCCGTCGGAAATTTCGGACGAATTTCTGAGGAAAAATGAAATACCGAGGAGTTTTTTCAGAGGACTTATTTCGTCGGTATGTCGTCGGAATAGGCTTATTCCGACGACATACCGACGATTTTTGCCCTAGGTATGCTCTTGTTTTCTTGTAGTGAATGTATTCAAAAGATTATTTTTCGGAAAAAAGAAAAGCTTATTTTTTTAGATCTTCTATAAATATTTGACTCTCACCCTTCATTCTCTCCACATCCTCCCCACTTTGAAATATTTTCTTTCTCATTCTCTCCCAAGAGTTCTCTTTCAAAGAGATATCTTCTTCAAACAATCTTCAAAAGAATGATGATGTCGAGATGAGCAATGCTGCTCATGGAGTTACGCCGAATCTCCCAGTCGCGGGGCTGTTTCGGCTCACTTGGCCGAGTTCTTGTCTTTCCAGAACCCTAGGCGGATGGTGCCCTCAAGTTCCGAGGTTCTGGTCGCTGTTCACAACTCCAATCCTCCTGGAGACGTGATCGCTGTAGGGCCCTTGATGCCAGTGATCGAGCTTGAGCCGTTGGAATCCTCGACGACTCCTCATCCCAGAGTCGATGTCGAGCCGGTTCAAGCGTCGATGGCTCCTCCTCCAGCTAAGAAGGAAGTCATTTTAGGTTTACTCGCTAAAAGCGCTCCTCCGATCCCCGCACCTAAGGGGATGAAGAGGCCTTGCGCCAACCCTGAGGCGGCTAAGAGGAGGAATTGTTCTAAGAAGTCCGAGGCTGGTACCTCTTTGCCAAAGGTTTTGGGGCTAGCGTCGCGTCATCGTGCTAAGGTTTGTTTGTTCGAAAGCTCTCTTCTTCTTTTTCGGTGTTGATCTTTCTTTCGACTGCTTTCTTCTCCCCTTTTTGTAGTTCGTCTTGCTGATTGATGGGATGATTAGCGAATGTGGGTCGGAAGACGAGCGTCTTGCCAAGGAGTTAGCAGAGTCAAAGGGGAGAACAGCGCAGTTCGAGGGAAATTAAGAATCATCAAGGACACCCACACTCGGGAGACGGCTCAGCTCGAGTCGCGGATCGGGGAGCTTGAGCAGGATCTCTGAAAGACTGCAAGTTTTTTGCTTAAGGCGAAGGATGCGAAGAAGGCTAGGTCGAAAGTGCGAAAACTCAAGAGCAAGCTAAGGGGTACGGATGAATCGGCAGCCGGTGCGATTGTGGAGGCTCGAGAGGAGGTTCGCACTAAGTTCCGAGCTTTCATGGCGAAGGTCGCCAGCTCCTTCGACTCTTTGGCGGTTTTCCATTCTCGGGATCTGACTTTGGCTGCGATGGAGGGAGGCCTGAGTGAGAGCCTCTTGTTTCGAGGCGAGGTGCCTCTGTCTCTGCGAGTTGAAGAAGCCAGACTTTCGGTTCGCAGGGAGGAACTGGCGAGCGTAAAAGGGGACTTTAACCTGATCCTCTAGGGATTGAAGGCAGAGTGCGCTTCTTTTCCTAGCTTGGTAGTCAGCAAAGATCTGGGGCACGTAGCTGAGGAGGGCAGAGACGATGCGGTTCTGAACCCGGAGGAGGCGAAAGGCGATTGCGAGGGAGAGGCTCCGGCCACAGAGGAAGGTTGAGGTTTTTATGTTTGATCGAGGTTAAGAATATTTTGTTGCTTATGTTTATTTCGGGTGAGTGAGGCCTATGTTTTATTTGGGACTGGTCGTTGGTGGCTTTGAGTCCCTGCCGCTTTTGCGGCTTTTGTACGAACCTGGATTTTATAAAGGAGGTTTTTGTTTTTTTAACAAGCGTGTCTTGTGGTTGAATGTAGAGGGAAGAATAAGGGTTGTCATCTCACAATCTAACTCTTACTTGACGATCATTCGGTTCGTCGCCCGCTTCGAAAGAGGGCCTAAAATGGCTAAATTGAAAAAAATTACGAAATTTTTTTTGCGGGCGTTTGGATGCGAACTATGAGACAAGCTGTTAGGATCTCATAGCTTTCGATACTTCATGCCTTGAGATGTTTGAGACCAGTGTGCTGGGTTTAGGGCAATACCTAGGCTTACTCTCGATTAAGGCTGTGCGATGACTAATTGACTTTCGTCTTACCTTTTACGATTTTAACCTGACTCCATCCCGCTTTAAAGTCCGCAATATGTTCTTGGCTTACGTGACTTGTATGGTAGGAGTCGAGCATCTCTTCGAGGACAATTTTTATGTCTCCTGGAGTGCTGACCAAAATTTTGGATTTCTTTTGTAGCGCTATTACCTTGTGTCGGGTGTTCGAGAGCTATCTTGGCGAGATAACTTAGTTTGTTTAGGACGTAAAGAGCTCGTTGTGATCAGCAATAAACTTATTTGCGGAGTTGGGGCTTTCGAGAAAGGCTTTGTGTTTGATATGGGACTTTGAATTTTATAGTCGCGAGCGGACTGTTTTTTTTAGGAAGTCATATTTGGGAGATTTTTATGAGAAAAAGGGGATCCTCGGGCCTCAGCGACGTCTCGCCTTGCTGAAGGTTAGTGTTTTCTCAAAAAGCTCAGTGCGATAGAATTTGGCCAGAAAATTCTCATTTTTCCGAGGTAAGTAGATGTGTTGAATTTTTCGGGAATATACGAGTATACGTACTCTCTCCCCCCCCCCCTTTTTGGCGAGGGGGGACAGATGAGATCGCCTTGCAGGAATTGCCCACGTATCCTTCTCAGGGATCAAGCCATCCCATAGTTCAGTGAATTTGAGTGAGCGCTCAATGATACTATTTTTTGAGGTGCATTCCGTTCCATGTCCTTGGAATTTTAACGCCCTCCATGTTTTCGATTTCGTATGAGCCTGGTCGGACGATTTTGATGACTTTGTACGGTACTTCACAGTTTGCTATGAGTTTTCCTGTGTTTGGCTCTATGTTGTTTTGGAAAACTTCCCGTAGGACCAATTCTCCTTCTTTGAATTTGTGGTGGCGTACACTGGCGTTGTAGTACCTTGCTGCTGCTTCCTGGTATTTTTGAATTCGTAACAGGGCCTTGTGGCGACATTCGTCTATCAGATCGAACTCGTCGAGCAGCATGAGGCTGTTTTCATTTTTGTGTTCTGGGAGTAGCTTTCGGCGTATCCCATGGAACTCGACTTCTGTCGGGATCATGCATTCCGCCCTGTGGATGAGGGCGAACGGAGTTTCTCCCGTTGCGCGTCTCGGGGTGGTGCGATGTGACCACATGACTCCCTCGAGTTCTTCGGTCCATCTTCCTTTCTTAGTGTCCAGGCGTTTCTTTAGGCCGTCGAGGATGGTTTTGTTAGTGGTTTTGGCTTGGCCCTTGCACTGCGGATATCTTGGAGTTGACTTGGTGAGTTGGATCTTCCACTTTTCGCAAAAGGCCTCGAACCTAGTTGAAATGAACTGAGATCTGTTGTCTGTTACGATTTCGTATGGGACTCCGTGTCTGTAGACAATGTTCTTCCACACTAAACTTTCGACTTGAGCGTCTTTGATGCTTGCGTACGAGTATGCCTCAACCTACTTGGAGAAGAAATCGGTTAGTACCAACATGAAAAGTTTTTGTTTTGACCTGTGCATTGGTCCGACTATGTCGATGGAACATTTCATGAAGGGGTATGGTGATGACATTGAAGAAAAGACTTCCGCAGGTTGATGGATGGTGGGCGCGTGCCTTTGGCATTTTTCGCACTTCCGCGCAAATGTGTCGCAATCTTCGATCATCGTTGGCCAGTAGTGACCATGGCGTTTAATCTTGATTGCGAGTGATCTTCCGCCGGCGTGATTTCCACAGGTTCCAGAGTGGATTTCTTCCATTATCTTCCATGCCTTTTCACCTTTGACACATGTCATGAGTGGAGCGGAGAATCTTGATTTGTAGAGTTCGCCTTCGACCAGAACGTACCGTGAAGCTTGGCCCTTGAATCTTTCTGGCGGCCCACTTTTTGGTGGGTAGAGTTCCGTTGGCGATGTATGACCTGATCGGATCCATCCATGGTTTTCTAAATCCATATTCTGGACGTTCAGGATCTCGTAAATCTGGGGTGTCGTTTTCGTGAATGTCTTCATCGGCCGATTCGATCAGGTTTATGACGATGGGAGGGCCAATGCTCGGATTTCCTATGAATTCCATGGGAATCACCTTACTTAGGCTGGGATCCAAACTGGATGCTAAAGCGGCCAAGGCATCTGCCTGGGTGTTTTCGCCCCTGAAGATTCGAGTGAGGGCAAACTAATCGGAGTTTCGAGACAAACTGTGTTCGAGTTTTACGTAAGCTTCCATCCTCTTGTGTATTGCTTTGTATTCTCCGCTGTACTGGCTCGCCACGGGCTAAGAATCACAGTAAGCATGAGCATCATGTATCTTTAATCCGAGAGCTAGTCGCAATCCTGCGATCAACGCTTCGTACTCGACTTCGTTGTTCGAGGCGTCGAACATCAGCCGAAATGATTGTTCCAACACTTTTCCGGTTGGTGACGTGAGTCGGACTCCGACTCCGGAAACCTGTTTGCAAGATGATCCGTCGACGTGCAGGGTCCAGGTTGAGTCCTGTTCCGGCGCAGTCGTACTTATTGAAGGAAGTTCCACTAGAAAATCAGCGAGTATTTGCGATTTTGCAGAGGATTTTGGTGGATACGCGATGTCATATTTGCTGAGTTCAATCGCCCAGATTGCTAGCCTTCCGGACTGGCTGGGACTGTGCAAGATGGTCCGTAATGGGAATGACGTGAGCACTGCGATCATATGAGATTGGAAATATGGTTTTAGCTTTCGTGCTGACGTTACAACCGCTAGTGCCAGTTTTTCCCTCATCGAGCGAAGTCTTGCTTACATAAAAGGTAGGTTGCTGCTCGCCGCGTTCTTCCCGTATGAGGACGCCGCTCACAGCTGTGGTTGATACCGCGATGTATAGGAACAAAGGTTCCCCTTCTACAGGTTTAACAAGTACTTGGTGAGTGGCCAAGTAATGTTTCAACTGTTGGAAAGCTTTCTCGCATTCTTCGGTCCACTCAAGTTTCTTGTTTCCCTTCAGAGTATCGTAGAAAGGTAAGCATTTTTCCGTGGATCGTGAAATAAATCGATTGAGTGCTGCTACTCTTCCGGTCAGTGTATGTACCTCGCGTTTTGTTTTTGCCGATGCCATTTCGATCAGAGCGTTGATCTGTTTTGGGTTCGCTTCGATCCCTTGGAAGGTGACGAGGTATCCCTCAGAAGATAGGAGTTTATTCCCAGCAGTTGCCTTGGCGAGTCGACCGATGTGCGGAAGTGGGAAGCTATCTTTCGGGTACGGCTTATTGAGATCGAAAAAGTCGACGAAAACACGCCACTTTCTAGTTTTCTTCTTGACGACAACTGGGTTAGCGAGCCAATCTGGATACCTAACTTCTATTATGGATCCCACTTTGTGTAGTTTTTGACCTCGTCGTTAACCGCGTTGGTGAGTTCTGGTCCCAACTTTTGCCTTCTTTGTTTGACAGGTTTGAAAGTCGAGTCAACGGTGAGTTCGTGACATATGACCGTTATATCGATTCCTGGAATATCTTCTGCAGCCCACGCGAAGGTGTGCAAGTTTCTTTTCAGACAGGCTATAAGCTCGGTCTTTAGAGGCTCACTCAGATTTCCCCCGATCTCGACGGAGCGATCCAGGAATGCCTCGTCCAGACAAACTGAGATAACGGGTTCGCAAGTAGGCTCGCGTTTTCCGTGTAAGGCCTCTGCGGCGCGTGTCTGCCAAAAGATCTCTGTTTCGTCTTTTTCTGTCGCGTTATCGGCGTCACTCTTTTTCTTTTTCTTTTCCGAGAGTGTTTCTTCTGGAGGGCTTCTTTGTTTTAACTTCTCCGCGAAGCAAACCTGCGAGATTTTTCGATCTCCCCAGATGGTCTGGATTCCGCGTGGAGTTGGGAATTTGAGGCACATGTGGTATGTCGATGGAACCGCTTGCATCAAATTTAGCTAGTGTGTTCCCAAAATTACGTTATACGTTGAGGGTCGATCGATGACCAAGAATTCCACGATTTTTGTCATGCTGCCAGCTTCAACCGAGAGGTTGATCGTGCCGATAGACATGGTGACTTCCCCCGATAGTCCTACTACTGGGTTAGGATCCCCTACTATTTCAGATGGACTGATTTACATCCTCTCGAGGATGTTTTTGAGGATGATATCGGCCGAGCTTCCGGTATCGACTAACATTATTGCGACATCGATATTTTGGACCTATAGCTTGATAACAAGGAGATCGTTGAGAGGTTTTACCGAATCAGTCGTTGCTTTTTCCTTGAAGGAGATGACATTGCCACCCGCTGGATCGGTCATGTCTTGTCTCTGTCGTTTTGGGATTGAGCTAGAGAATCCGAAAGTCCCCCTCCTTCTAGCGCCAAACTGTGGGAACCGAAATTCGCACTGTCGATTTTCCGTAAAATAAGGAAAGTTAGGAAACCCTAATTTCCCAGAGATCTTGGATTGTCTGCCAACACACAAGAAAACAAAAGAGTCAAAGATAACAAGAATATCAATGAGAAGTTGCACAGAGGCTTTTTATTAATTTGATAAGAACAAAGTTACAAAGTTTGCAAAAGAATTGAAAGAAGAACAAGACTTACCTAACAAAGAGACAAGAAGAACCAGGGTCGAAGGTGACCCCGTAGAGAGATCTGTCTGCAACCGCCTAAATCCTAAGTTCCTATGTTTCTAAGTTAGCAGAGCTGTCCTAGGTCTAATTTTTGGACCCCCTGCATCTTTAGCTTTAGACTCATTATATGCTCCTCCTGAGGCAGTTTTGTCTTTCTGATTCTACCCTTCGTCGAATCTATCGCTTTGCGGAAATCTTCCATATCTTCTCAATCTTTGTGTTTATTTATGGACCCTTTGACATTTATCCTTAGAGACTTGATATTTATCTTCTCTTGCAAGGTAGAGATAAACCATCATAGGTTTTTGGGCTTTATTTCGTATAAAAACGAAAGTGGGCCTTTAGCCGCGCCGTAGATCTCCTTGTTCCGTTTTGTGACAAGCATTTTACGATTTATTGAAGTTGCCTTTCCCAAAACAACGTCGGACCTTGAGGAAGCTCGAACCTCTTGTATGATTGAGACAACCTTGGTGTGTTCAGTTAATCGTTGCTTGTTTATACGACTGGTTCTTGTTTTATCCTGAAGAACAAGTCCCCTCGATTCTTTGAATCGTAAAGTTGAGATGATGACTTTGATCGGGACGAATTGAGGAATAATATTAACTCGTTCTTGGAACAGATTGTCACAAAGATGGGCCAAAGATAGGTTGCGTGAACTTTTTGGGTTGGTTTTATCCGCTGTCCCACGTAAACTCGGTCTAGTCGCGATCCTGCAAGTAAACCATTCGGAGCCGGTCTACTCGCCATTTATGGGAGTAGACCCCTCGGGATCGGTTTACTCGTCTCTCGGCGAGTAGACCATTTTGTTTGATTCTGAGTTTATGTTTTTGAGAACGTGTCGAGAGACGTTCGTATAGAGATTTGATTTTAGCCGTTGATTTCGAGATGACCGTTTTTGACCCCAACACATACCAGCGTGCTTCTGCCTCTTCCCTCCACCACGCTTTAGCCTCACCTCTCAGTAGACTGATAGCAAAGGCTAGACTTTCCTGTGAAGGTACTTGATTCGGCAGGATAAAGTTGTCTATGCTTTCAGCCCATGATATAAATGCTGTGGGACATCTTCCTCCAACAATAACCTCAGGTATGACCATGGTGATGTGTTTGGTGTCAACCAAGCTCCTAGGGTTTATTGATTTTGTTGGTGTGGTAGTTTCTCTTCCTCTCTTCCCAAACGATCTCTCCTTTGGTTATCAATGAGTAAATATTTATGTTGATGAATGTGTTGCTGAAACCGGATGAAGAACTCCAACCCTAACCTTCAAGAGGCTCTGATACAACTTGATACGGCCTTGGATAGTCTATCGTACCCATGAATCACTTGAAGGATGTATAGGGACGGATCCTTGAGCTTTAAGGCTCTTAGATGGTGGATGATCTTCACAAAAGGGTTATGGAATACCCTAAAGTTGTTTTGCTATGGTTATCTTACGAGTACTACCTCGTTTGCTGATACCTGTTGGATATCACATAAACAGAAAAGTCTTCTTTCTGGGTGATTAAGATGGGTATGATCACGTGTATGATCAAGGTAGAAGTCTCCAAGAGAGAAAATAAGCCAAAACCTTGATTGTTTTTCTTAAAATATTGCGTGAGGTTACATATGCAGTAGCTTTGGATTATATAGAAAAATAAAAAACCCTAACTAGAAAATCTCAATCCTAATCTAAAAAGAAAAACCAAAACCTATTTCTAGTTGGTTTAGGAAACCCAAAAAATATTCTTAACTGGTTTATACAACACCAAACCTAAACCTAATAGGTTTACACTTAACTAAAGAGCCATAAAACATAAACTAGATAATCGACCAAATAAGCAGGTGGTTGATCCTTTCTTCTCATGGGCTGTTAAGGCCCCTGTTCGGCCAATTCCTTCCTAGGCTCGTCCATGAATTGGAGAAAGTGTTTATAACCCTCTTGATGGTATTTGGCTTGTGCACAAGTAGTTGGCCCAACCAAGAAAGCAACTGGATCGAATTTCTTCTCTCTTTGGGTTGAGAAAGCCTTGTTTCACCCATCTCCATATTCATCCTATGCCTTTTGTATTGAATAACATGTTTCTTATGCACACTTGGACGTGCAGAGTGAGCTCCATAGCTTGGATTGAGCTTAGGTTCTTTTCTCTTCATTCCCATCTTGTTTCTCGTCTAGTCGGTTGCACCTTTATCGCCATGCTTAGGTTCTCCTAACTCACTGGTCGATGGTTCAATCAGCTCGTCTTCTCTAGACTCTTTCAACTGGTTGCATCTTCCTTGTTCAATTTGTTTCCAAGCCGTATCAAGAGCTCTTCTTCTCTCTGTATCCAGAACTTCAAAGATCATCCCAATTAGACCTTGAAACTGTCCATTAAGCCAAGCATTGATCAGTAGCTTAGCTCTTTCATTCTTGGGGAGATGGAGATTGAACAAGCGGATCAGGATCGCATCTTCCTCTCTCCCTTCAAAAGGATTTGTCCTCAAATCTGAGCCTTGTAGGATGATAGAACCTTGATCACTCCACTCCCATCCCATTGTCCTGGACCTGAGAGGAGTCTATATATTGTCTGTTGGTCGTGTACAATTGTCTCCATACTCCCACTGGAGTCTTGGTTTGCCCATGACATTCCTAAAATCGTGCACCAACCATCTCTGGTCGATTTGTCGAATATAATACTTGACAATTGCTGTGTCTTCTCATGATTCTTCTCCTTGGCCAGTTGTAGCTACGGGTTTTCTTTGCTTTGTTCTGATCCTCTGGACGCAAAGACTTCCTCTAGGCTCAAATACAAGGTGTTGCAATTCATCCTCATTCCTCAGAAACTCCTTGGAACTTTGCTCATCACAGTTGATTCCTAAGTAAGTTTATTCTTTCTCTTTGTTGAGCTGGATTCGAATTCCTTTTGTCCAGTTTGAGTGTACACACGTCCTGCTCATGTACATGTGGTTATGTACTCTTAGCTTAGACGTCTTTTTATCAGGAGGTCGTGTGAAGCAACTTCCATACCCTTCTTTGAGTAATGAATCGTCCCTTCCCTTTCTAAACCGTTGCAGGTCCTTGGCTGATACATGTAACTCCGACATGCTTTGTTCTTTCTTACTTTTGTTGTTGGTTTGCATCACACCATCCTCTCTCCCTTCAAAAGGATTTGACGACAAATCATGTTCTTCAAGGATGAATGATTTTGTGACTTCAGCTGCAAGGTTTCTTTTTGGACAAGGATGTTGTTAAGATCCTTAAACACACATGTGATTCCTCCTGGTTCAAATACGAAGTTCTGAAGCCTCTTCACAAACCTTAACTGCTCCATGAGATTCAACTGAACACAAAAAAGAGGTCTGATCAGTGAGAAATGAGAAAAAAATTTAATGAATCCCCCTTGTTCAATCGAAGTCTTAGATGACTCTTTATGAACTAAAAGCGTCTCATCAAGCTTTTCTTCTTCTTAGCCTTGGTCAGGTCGTGGTTAGGACCACACAAAGCTTATGGTACGTGCCCATATGGATTTCTTTGATTTTTCAAGTTGTCTTTTTGAAAAGAAGTAGACAGATCCGGTTCAATCTCAGGTTTTTCCTCGACGGCTTTAGATCAGGCTCATAACGTGCTGGCTTTAATAGTCTAATCACTGTTATACCCTCCTGAAATATGGAAGTCAGAATACTTCTTAGGTCTTCTTTGAGTTGGATACGTGAAAAAGCCAAGTCGGCTTCCCTAGTTGCTTCTGTGATCAGATTCTGCTCTTTCTCAAATTCAACCTTATGCGGGTTTCTCTTCTTCGGTTGCAACTCTTCCCTTGTTTCTGGTTTATTAGACTTATCTCTCTGTTTTCTATTAGAAAACATAGATGATTTCTGTATATTTTATGGAATTCGTGACCCTTGTTTAAGATCATTAAACCCTAAACCTTCAAGTGGCTCTGATACAACTTGATACGACCTTGGATAAACTGTCTTTCCCAAGAACACTTGAAGGGACGTGGGTGAAAGGATCAAGAGCTTGCTAGGTATCTTGGATGGCGAATGGATAGATATTTGGTTTTGATTTAATGGATTCAAGGCTTTTAGGTCTGAATAAGGGATGGTTCTTCACACAAGGATGATGGAGGATCCCTGATGTTGGATTTTCAGAGTGTAAGGTTTGTGTGTGATGAACAAGCCTTTAAAGCTATGATGAACTCGAAATGAAGAAGAGAGTGGGTTCTGGTTTACTTGTGTTTACTTGAATCAGAATCATAGACTAAAGGAGACTTAGAGAAATTTGAGAGATAAGAAAGGGGTGGACAAAAAAGTATTTGATCCAAGAAACTACAGGCTTTTCGTTTAGAAGTGGAGAGGGGTTTTCCCCCTTACCCCCTTATTTAATAAACTCGACAGAGATACAACATATATAGAGAAATGGATAGGAGTTTCTGGTATAAACCTAAAAAATACTAAAGCATGTGGAGTCAACAAGGTTTAGGCGCCTGATTTGAAATACTTGCCTAGAAATGCCCACATGCTCGGGACAATCTGTCGCAAGCTGCTCTTCATTTGCTTTTGGCGAGTGGATAAGCTTATCCACAAGCTTCTTGTTTTCTTCCTTTGGTAAGGAAGAACCTTATCCATAAACGGTCATGCCTTGGCTCCTTTCTGGAAACTTCCTATTTCTTTGGTAAGTGGCATATTCCTCAGTATCTTCTCACTCGCCCAAACCTTTCCTTGGATGGCAAGTCTTTTCCTTGCCTAAACCTTCCTTGCCCCACACGTCTTGATGGTTCCTTGGTTTACAATTCTGGGTCATTTTAGGATCCCTTGTTGTGCCCTAACTTTCCCAAGACTCAAACCATCTTCGAAGATCAAATGGTCGAGTCTTTATGTTTCTGGGTCGAGGTTGGTCCGCATGGATCCGTACGACCGTATGGCCATCAGTACACCTCACCCAAACATAGGACATTCGATCCCATCTCTTCTCTAAAGCTTCCCAAGGTCTTCCTTAGACATCTCCTTGATGTTCCATAGCCTCTTGTACACTTAAAAGCTTCGCACAGCCTTACTCCTTGTACAAGATCTATTCAACCCACTCCATCTTCTTTGCTCCATATCATCTCTCATAAGTTCATTTGCATCTCTTCAAGTTAACACTCCCCCTCAAGCTTGACTCTAGTGATCATAAGTAAAGCTTGGAACCTTGAAGAGCTTCCTCATTAAAGACCTTACCAAGGAAAACCCTTTTGGGGTAAAACCTTGATGAGGGAAAAAGAGTAAAGTCCTCAAGGCCTAGAGATTGGCCACCTTTGTGTCTTTGATCATTGTGATGGACACAAAGACCCTGGATCATGGCCCTCACTGTGGTGCAAGTCTCTTCCGACTTTCATTGCACACCAGTAAGTCTTCTTGAGCTCATCTAGATCATTCCACACTGATCTTGGTCTCTCCCTCTTTCACCCAACCTTTTATTAGGTTTAAGTGCTCAGATTACCCAAATACATACTCCATTGAGTACCATCTGCCTTCTCTGCCTTGGTTGATTCTTCTCCTTGAATAACCACCAAGGACTCCATCTTCACAATTCATTGAAGCTTCGCAATACCCCCCCTCAAGCTTGGGACAAGTCTTTAGGAAGACCCAAGCTTGGAAGGACAGCTTCATGATCTTGATCAACACACCACTGCACACACTCTTCTTGAACTCGCCTCAGTCTTCCCTTCAACCACCTAAATTCAGAAGCCGCATTGTAGAGTAACCTTCTTCTTCACACAGCCAAGAGTGTCATGGCCACTCTCTTGTATAGACTTGCCAATGTCTAAACCCGGATGGCTTCATCTTCTATTCTTGGTGGTGAGGAGAAACCAGGTCTTGAATTTAGATTATTAGGTGGCTCACTCAAGTCCCCACCTCAAGTTTTAAGTGAGTCTAGGTTCAAGCTTGAAAATGAGCCTCAATGAGCATCCAAACCAGGATAACACCACCCCAACAACTGCGCTTAAATCACTGATCCACCTCCATGTCTTCAGCTTCAAGTAACCTCAGGTCACCGGCCTCCTCAAGCTTCAGTTATGACCTTTCCTTGTGCATCTTCTTGAACCAGGAGCACATCACTCCCAACAGTTGTGCTTAAGTCTACTGGCTTCATGCACAAGCGCCAACAACTCTTCACTACTTCAGCAATGTGCATTGCCTTCCTCTTTGTCTCAGATGGATGATGAACAAGAACACTCCTTGTGAACCTGAAACACACTCAAACTCCAGAGAAGATAAGACACACTTGCATTGGGATCAAACCTTGACTAATCATCAAGTTTGATCACTAATGTCACAAGCTTTGCACTTAGACAGATTCTTATTATCATTAAGATCCATCTAATGAAAGCTTACCACTCTCTAAATGCTATTAAAAAGCACTTAGGCAACCATTTCCTGCCTTAAACGACCCTTAGACATAAATCTAAATGTCTCAACCTTAAGGCAGTCCCAATGACAATAGTATGCAGCAGCCTTAACATATTCTATTCAAGAATCCAATCTGGATTAGATACAACTATCTATCATCCTAGCAAGACATCCATTTACAACAGAGACTAAGCAACATTATCATTTCCAAATACCAGATCGAAATGCTTTACTTTAATCAGTTTCTATTCACGTATGCATGCATCTTCAGAACATGCTATCTAATATCATGTCAAGCAACATTTAGAACTGGAGTAAGCACTTTAAACACTCAACCATTCACACGAGTCTCATTCAACCAACCTGGGATAGATTCTAAACATTCATATCTAGCAATCTTAAACACATCCTATGGTCTCAAACACATCACACAACACATTCAGTTCATAAAGTATCAAAGTTTATACAACGGACAGTAGGTTTTTACAAAAAGGAACTATTGTTAGTTTATTGACCACCTTTGATTCATGGTAAGATTAAGGGCTATTGTTCGCGACTCCAACACCTCCTTCCTCCATGGACCTTATCGTGGACTCTCGATGCCTAAAGTCCCCACCTTTCTTCATATTTCGGTCGCCACCACCAGTAACAAGGTGAAAGCTTTCACCTTTCTTCCTGGTCTTTGAATAAGAACATGCCTGGACTGATTTGATGAAGAGGGTGGCTAATCCACAACATACATTGTGGATCCGAGGCTCTCCCTTCTTCTGGATGGTATGAGAAAGCATAAGGCTTCAAAAACACTTTATGGGTTTTCCGAATGAACACCTTCTTTTAATGGTTGAAACGGCTGGAAAGAACGTGAATTTCTTGTTTTGAATGGCATGAGAGAAATCCTTGATCTTTGCGAAAGCTAGGAACCAAGTTCTTGTGAACCTGGCTCTGATACCATGTTGGATTTCAAGAGTGTAAGGTTTGTGTGTGATGAAAAAGATTTTAAGGCTATGATGAACTGAAAATGAAGAAGAGAACGAGTTCTGGTTTACTTGTGTTTACTTGAAACAGAATCCGAGACTTAATGAGATTTGAGAGAATAAGAAAGGGGTAGACTAAGAAATATTCAATCCAAAAAACTACAAGCTTTACATTTAGAAGTGGAGAGGGGTTTTCCCCCCTTACTCCCTTAATCAATAAACTCAACATAGATACTACATATATAGAGAAATGGAGAAGAGATTATGGTCTAAACCTAAAGAAGACTAAAGCATGTGGAGTTAACAAGGTTTAGGCGCCTGGTTTGAAATACTTGGCCAGAAATTCTCACATGCTTGGGACAGGCTGTCCCAAGCTACTCTTCCTTTGCTTTTGACGAGTGGATAAGCTTATACACAAGCTTCTTCCTTTCTTCCTTTGATAAGGAAGAACCTTATCCATAAACTGTCATGCCTTGAATCCTTCCTGAAACTTCCTCTTCCTTTGGCAAGTTGCATATTCCTCATCATCTTCTCATTCGCCCAAACCTTCTTTGGATGGCAAGTCTTTGCCTTACCTAAAACCTTCTTTGGATGGCAAGTCTTTGCCTTACCTAAACCTTCCTTGCCTCACAAGTCTTGATACTTCCTTGGGTTACAAGTCTTGGTCATTTTAGGATCCCTTTTTGTGCCCTAACTTGCCTAAGACTCAAACCATCTTCTAAGATCAAATGGTCGAGTCTTTATGTTTCTGGGTCAAGGTTGGTCCGTTCGGATCCGTACGGTCCGTACAGTTCGTACAACCGTACAACCATCCGTACACCTCACCCAAACATAGACCATTCGATCCCATCTCTTCGCTAAGGCTTCTCAAGGTCTTCCTTAGACTTCTCCTTGATGTTCCATAGCCTCTTTGTACACTTAACAGCTTCCCACAGCCTTCTCAATACTCCTTGTACAAGATATATTCAACCCACTCCATCTCATATCTCCTAAGTTCAATTGCATCTCTTCAATTTAACACCTGAGTTGTTTGTGTCAGCTACCTTACGAGTGTAACCTCGTTTGTTTGGTGCTTGATGGATTCACGTAAGCAGGAGAGTCTTCTCCCTGGGTGATTGAGATGGTATGCTCAAAAGATGAACACAAAGACTAAGGCTCGTGAGAGACTTAGGGTTTCTGCTGAAAAAGCAAGTTTGATTAAAAGAACGAGGTTAATTTTACATTGAGGTCGTGCCTCTCTTAAATAACAAAAGCTAAACAAAATTCCTAAGCTAAAAATCCCTAATTGAGGCCAATAATGGACTTTTAAGATAACCAGATTCTAATGGGTTTATAAAACCAAAACTAAAACAAAAACCAACTTAGTCTTGGTTAACATCTAACAAAACCAAAACACAATAGAATTATAATCCTAAAACACATAAGGACGTGGATGAACTATAGATGGGACATGGTGGTCGATCCTTTGTCTTCATGGATCGATAAGGCCCTTCTTCAGCCAGAAGTTTTTTAGGCTCGTCTAGGACTGGAACCAACTGTAGATAACCGTCCAGATGGGCCTTATCACGTGCACATGTTGTTGATCCAGCCCAGGAAACAAGTGGATCGAGATTCTTCTTCTTTTGGGTCGAAAAGGCCTTGTTTCGCCCATCTTCAGTTCTGGTCAGATCCAGCAACTTCTTGAATTGATTGATTTGTTTCTTAAGCCCACTTGGACGAATAAACTGGTTTCATAGCTTAGAATAAGCTCAGGTACGTTTCTCCTCATCTCCTCTCTGTTTCGTGTCCACTCGGTTGCACCTTTATCGCCATGCTCAGGTTCTCTCTGTTCACCCATGCAAAGTTCAATCAGCTGTTCCTCCCCAGACTCTTCGTTGTAAGATGATGGAACCATGATCAATCAAAACCACACTACTTGCTCTTTTGTACACGAGTTGGTTCATGTTTTCAAATACATAGTTCTCTTCTCCTGGCTTGAATACAAAGTTTTGCAAGCCCTTCCCGTGCCTTAGAAGTTGCTCATTACAAGCAGCACTTACAGCAAGCAATTTCTCTCCTTTATTCACCTGTAATCCAGTTGCTTCTTCATAAAAAAGGAGTATTGGATCTCCAAGACTGTGCTTGAACCTTGTTGAGTATTCTGGCAGCCAAACTAGTCCATCGCAGCTATTTAGGAGAATGCTTTTGATGTCTCTATGAGAACCTTGAAAATCACTCATTAAAACTCGACATGTATGCTCCAGGTTGTCAATTGGACGTGTGCATTGGTCCCCATACACAGTCTCAAGCTTTGGCTTCTCCTTGACCACAACATGTTTTGCCGTTGCCCTTTCCAGCTGGTCCTTATCAGCTAAGTACCTGATAATGGACGTGTTTCGTCCTGACTCTCTTCTCTTAGCACAGCAGCTACTTAGGATCACACCACCCGATCTATCGACGCATATGTGGTGGGCGGGGTTCAGAGACGTCTGTACTATCGATGCAGATTGTGTGGTGCATGGTGCAGAGACGTTTGCATTTGACGCAGATGTAGTGGGTGGGGGTACAGAGACATACTGTACTATCGACGCAGAGTATTTATATCCCTATGAGGAGATGTGGGGTGTATGGTCTAGCTATATGCTATCATCGCATTGTGTGTTTTGTGTCATGCTCTAGGCGTCTTGAGTGTTCATGTTAGAGATTCTATTTACTTAGTCAGTGGTTTGCGTGTCTAGCATTCCATACCTCACTGACTGACTCCCTGTTACTCACCCCTCTTTCGTTTCCCCCTTTCAGGTGAAACTAACGATTAGGAGTGGTCATTTTTGGCTGGTGCTTTTTAGACGTTCTTTCCTTTCTTTTTCAGACTTATGGATTTATGCTATTATCGATATTTTCGAGTATTTATTTTATCATTGGATTTATGGTATTGAGGTTGACGTTTGAGGATTTAATAAATGGAGGTTTCAGAGATTATTATTTATTCTATTATTTATGAAAATACGGATTTCACAATTTGGTATTAGAGCGGGGTTCCGTCCTGGCTCCGACCCGGGATGGCGATTTGTGGGGACTCAGTTTTAACGGTTTTCAATGATTTTCAAATACTTTATGGGATTGGGAATTTTCAAGGAAAAAATGTGACACTTCTAGTCTTATCGAGTTAGTGGTTAGCATTTCTATTTTTATTGCATGAAAAGACCTTATTTGTTTCTCATTTCGTGTTCTTCTCTTCTTTCGTACCGTTGAATTCCTTTCCCGGATCTACTTGGAATTCGGGGTGAGTTCTGATTAAGTGGGGGAGAATTGTAATCACCTGGTTCTTTAAAACCATAATTTGATTTTTTTTTTAATTTTATTTGAACTACACAAGTTACTAAACCAAGCTATATCTAATTGATTTTAGCCAAAGTCCAATCTTGTGTTAATCGCGTATGTATGTGCAAGCATATATATCTTTCGACTTTTACTTGACCTAGCCGCATACAAACCACGCGTCCACTTTCAATGCAATGCCTTCATCGTATTTATCACCATCTCTCTTCTTCTCTTAAGCTTCACGATCTCGATGTGCTCTTTATCCCGGAGTAATCATGCCATGCCAGAGGACCAGCCCCACCGTCGGAGATCAGACACCCTTGCGTGTTGTTGTGTCGCCTAGGACTCAAAAGGCTTATGACGTGAGGTGTGGAGAATAAAAAAACGGAGCTGTGATGTCTCCCCACCACCGGCACCCACCACCATGATCGTTGTTAGCCGTGAGCAATTGGAGAAACAAGGAATGTCATTGGAGGGTCGTGACATGATCACTAGATATCGTACCAACTGCCTTCATCAACGTGGTCCAAGCCGTATTTGCTATGTGTTGCCTTCTTTGTTACTTGTGATACATGGAACATATATATCTTAAATCTTTATAATGTCCTTTCTTGTGCGTAATGGAATCTTGTGACAATCTAGACTTGGATTGCTCATTCATCACTTAAAGTGATAGCATATGGATATTTTATTGGAGCATGTTTCATTTATCACCATTAATAATATGGACACTTCTTTTGGAGTGTTAGTCGAGATATATCCCCTAGCGAGCAAGCTATCTCCAATTTTGGCCAAAGTGAGGATTTATTCTGTAAATCCCGTTACTAGTATAGAATTCCTTCTATCGTAGTTTAAATTTCGAAGCATGATCCGTCTGATTGAATTGAGTCTATTTTAGTCATGATTAGTAGATAATACATTCATTGTAAACCGGAACTAAGGGTCTAGAGGGTTAAACCTTGTTTGGATTGTATGATGTTAATTGATGATAAACATAATATATATATATATAGATATATATTAAGGACTATGTGGTGGGCAGGGGTCCGGGGATGCCCGAGCTATCAACGCAGATGTGGTGGGCGGGGGTTCAGAGACGTCTGGACTATCGACGAAGATTGTGTGGTGCGTGGTGCAGAGAGGTTTGCATTCGATGCAAATGTGGTGGGAGGGGTACAGAGACAGAGTCTACTATTGACGCAGAGTATGTATATCCCTATGAGGAGATGCGGGCTGTATGGTCTAGCGATATGCTATTATCACATAGTGTGTTTAGTGTGATGCTCTAGGCGTCGTGATTGTTAATGTTAGAGCTAAACTTCCATATTGGGAGTTCTATTTACTTAGTCAGTGGTTTGCGTGTCTAGCATCCCACACCTCACTGAGTGACTCCCCTATTACTCACGCCTCTTTCGTTTCCCCCTTTCACGTGAGACTGACGATCAGGAGTGATCATTTTGGTCTTGTGCTTTTTGGGCGTTTTTTTTCAGACTTATGGATTTATGCTATTATTGATATTTTTGAGTATTTATTTTATCATTGGATTTATGGTGTTGAGATTGACGTTTGAGAATTTCATAAATGGAGGTTTCAGAGATTTATTTATTATTCTCTTATTTATGAAAATATGGGTTTCACAATTTCAATTGGTGACAGTTTCTCCTGTGGGAGAGTTGTTAAAGGGTGAGGTCTTGTGTTCGAATAACGCCAAGCGCATCAATAACATATCTATGAGTCGAGACCCCAAAGGGCAGGTTGTATCACAGGGGAGGGGTTAGGGTCGGTGCCTTGCAAGGCTGTGAACCTAGAGGTCTGTGGGACAGGTTGTCACATAGTCATTCCAACAGAGTCAGTGGCACCAGAAGTAGGGGGCGTGATAGAGAAGAAAACCCACAAAACAGTGATCCTCTAGGAGGGATGGAATTGAAGATTCCAGAGTTTAAAGGCACTGTAGATCCAGAAGAATATATGGAATGGGAAAAAAAGATTGAACTTGTGTTCAATTGCAGAGATTACACTCAAGAATAAAAACTGAAGCTTGATCATACTGAGTTCGAAGAGTATGCTATGAGTTGGTGGGGTAACCTCGTTATAGCAAGAAGAAGGGAAGGAGATTTCCCTGTAGAAAGCTGGAATCAGATGAAGGTAATCATGAGGAACTGATTTGTACCAAACCATTATCACAGAGAACTACATTTCAAGCTCAGAACACTGTCTCAAGGGAGTAGATCAGTTGAAGAGTACTACAAAGAAATGGAGATTCTTATGCTGAGAGCTGATAGAAAAGAAGGCAGAGAAGCAACCATGGCCAGATTCATGGGAGGATTAAATCGAGACATCATGGACAGGCTTGAAGTGCATCATTATGTAGAAATGGAAGAACTTCTACACAAGGCATATGCTTGAACAACAGCTAAAACTCATGAGTTACAGGTCTAGCTATGGGGCCAGCGAGCCACACTACCAGAAGGATGAAAAGACCAGAGATTCCAAACCATTTTCCAAGCCTAAAGTGGAGGAACATAGTATTAAAGGAAAGGAAGTAGCCACTGCATCAAAAACCCGAGACATACATTGTTATAAGTGTAAGGGTTATGGTCACTATGCCAGTAGCTGATCCAACAAAAGACTAATATTCATTAGAGAGAACGGAGAAATTGAATCAGAAGATGAGGAACAATATAAGTCTGAGGAAGAGAGAGTGGAAAGGCCAGCTCGTGGAGAGCTACTTGTTACAAGAAGAACACTGAATCTGTGAACCAAGACTGTTGGAGATGAGCAAAGGAGAATCTATTTCAAACTCGCTATATGGTTCAAGGAAAAGTATGCAGTTTGGTTATAGATGGAGGAAGTTGTACAAATGCTGGGAGTGAAACCATGGTAGAAAAACTTGGTTTGAAGATCATGAAAAGACCAAATGCTTACAAGTTACATTGGCTTAGTGAGGAGGGAGAACTGGAGGTGAAACACCAAGTCAAGATACCATTGTCCATTGGGAAATATGAGGATGAGAGACTATGTGATGTATTATCAATGGATGCTGGACACATACTGCTTGGAAGACCTTGGAAATCCGACAGAAGAACTACTCATGATGGATTGACAAATAGACACTCGTTTGAATTCAAGGAAAAGAAAACTGTCTTGGTTCCTTTAACACCATAAGAAGTTCAACTAGATCAGATAGACTTGAAGAAAAACAAAATTTCATCAGAATCAAAGGTCAAGCAGCCTGCCAATTTGGAGGTGCTCTGATATAAGTGTTCAATAAGTGTTGAACATAGATGCAGAATGCTCTGATATCACTTGATATGATCCTAGGTGAGAGGATCGCGTTCCTGAATACTCTCCAACGATTGTGATGATGGAAAATAAGCAGTGGATTGATTAGATAGTTTTAAAAGATGTGGAATAGCTCCCGGACTATCTAGAAGATGCTTGTAATGTAAGGATCGAATCCAAAATACACAGAACAAGCTTTGATTAAACAAGATTCAGAGAAATGTTTTGAATAGAAAAGATTTTGATGATTTATTCAGAGATTTCGACCAGAATATAAAGAGAAGAAGACTGTACATGCACAGCTTCTTGGAAACACACAAAACAATTAAAAAAAGACTAAATTCAAACTTGAAAGTAAGAAAAGGCTCCTGGTTAATTCTTGCACGAAATTAGGATAGAAAATGAGCTTAATTTCATCAAGAGGCTTTTGGATAAGTGTTGTGCCCAAGCCTCATTAAAAACCTTGTTTGGAAAACCCATTGGGACAAAACCAAACCAAGGAAAAGAGTGCATGTCACAACACCTCTCTTGATGTATATCTTAGACGGCTTGAATCACAACAAGAGTGGTTTGGTAAGAACACTCTAGACTGTTGGATTTTCAGAGTGTAAGGTTTGTGTGTGACGAACAAGCTTTTAAGGCAATGATGAACTCGAAATGAAGAAGAGAGTGGATCTGGTTTGCTTGTTTACTTAAATCAGAATCAGAGACTAAAGGAGATTAGAGAGATTATAAGACTAAGAAAGGGATTGACTAAAGAAGGATTCTAACTTAAAAACAACAAGCTTTATTTCTGGAAGTGGAGAGGGGTTTCCCCCTAACTCCCTTGAGAGATACAACTCGACATAGATCAGTATATATAGAGAGATGAAAGCTACAATAAGGCTAAACCTAAGCATGTGAGGTCAACAAGACTAATACAAAATACTTGGCCAGGATGCACACATGCTTGAACAGGCTGTTCATGGCTGGTGCTCTTCCTTCTTTTGGTGAGTGGAGAAGGTTATCCATAAGCTCTTAACCTTCCAGGAAGCTCCCTTGGCTGATTATACCAAAGTATCTCCTCTAACTGCCCAAACATTTTCTTTAGACCCAAGTCTTTGATCTTCACTTCAAACTCTAAACCTTTCTTGCCTCACACGTCTTGAAGCTTCCTTGGGTTACAAGTCTGTGTCATTTTAGGATCCCTTGTTGTGCCCTAACTTGCTGAAGACTCAAAACCATCTTCTAAGATCAAATGGTCGAGTATTTATGTTTTTGGGTCAAGGTTGGTCCATACGGTCCATACAGATCGGTACGGTTCGTACAGTCCATACGGCCGTTCGGCCATCCGTACACCTCACCCAAACATGGATAATTTGATCATATCTCTTCCATAAAGCTTCCCAAGGTCTAACTTAGACTTCTCCTTGATGTTTCATAGCCTCTTATTCACTTATAAGCTTCCCACAGCCTTCTCCATTCTTGTGGCACAAGATCTCTTCACACACTCCATCTTCTTTGCTCCATCTCATCTCTCATAAGTTCATTTGCCTCTCTTCAAGTTAATGCTCCCCCTCAAGCTTGAATCTAGTGATCCTAAGTCAAGCTTGGAACCTTGAAGAGCTTCCTCGTTAAAAACCTCACCGGGAAAAACCCTTTTTGGATAAAACCTTGATGAGGGAAAAAGAGTAAAGTCCCCAAGGCCTAAGGATTGGCCAGCGGGTTTTTATGGATTGGATCATTGTGATGGACACAAAGACCCCAAATCATGGTCCTCATTGTGTTGCAAGTCTCATCCGACTTCATTGCAAACCACTAAGTCTTCTTGAGCTCATCTCGTTCATTCCACACTGATTCTTGTCTCTCCCCCTTTCGTCAGCAAACTCCATTGAGTACCAACATCATTCTCCGCTTGGTTGCTTCTTCTTTTTGAATAAACACCAAGGAATCCATCTTCTCAAATCATTGAAGCTTCTCAATACTCCCCCTCAAGCTTGGAATGAGTCTTTCGGAAGACCCAAGCTTGGAAGGACAGCTCCATGATCTTGATCAACATACCACTGCCCACTTCTTTCTGATCTCGCCACCTTGAATTGAATGCTGGAAGATACCTCAGCTATCTCTTCAACCACCTCACTTCAGAACCCGCATTGTAGAGTAACCTTCTTTTTCACACAGCCAAGTGTGCTCTGACCACTCTCTTGTCTAGACTTGCCGATGTCTAAACCTGGATGGCTTTATCTTCTCTTCTTGGTGCAATGGTGAGGAGGTACCAGGTCTTGAACTTAGATCATCAAGTATCTCACTCAAGTCCCCACCTCAAGCTTGAATTGAGTCTAGGTTAAAGCTTGAAAGTGAACCTCAATGAGTATCCTAATCAGGAGCAAACCACCCCAACAGCTGCGCTTAAATCACTTATCCACCTTCATATCTTCAGCTTCAAGAACCCTCAGGTCACCGGCCTCCTCAAGCATCAGTGATGACCTCGCCTTGTGCATCTTTTTGAACCAGGAGCACATTACTCCCAACAGCTGCGCTTAAGTCTACTGGCTTCATGCACAAGCACCAACAACTCTCCACTGCTTCAGCAATGGGCATTGCCTTCCTCTTTGTTCTATATTGATGTTGAACAAGTGACACTCCTTGTGAACCTGAAACAACACTCAAAGTCAAAAGAAGATAGGACACACTTGAACTGGGATCAAGCTTTGACTTATCATCAAGTTTGATCACCAATGTAACAAGCTTTGCACTTTGACAGTATCGCATTGTCATTAAGATCCATCTACTGCAAGCTTACCACTCTCTAAATGCTATCACAAAGAACTTAGGAAACCATCTCCTGCCTTAAACGACTCTTAGACTTAAGTCTAGATGTCTCAACCTTAAGGCAGTAACCATTACAAAAGAATGCAACAGTCGTAACCTATTCTATTAATGAATGCAATCCGGATTAGATACAACTATCTATCATCCTAGCAAGACATTCATTTAGAATAAAGACTAAGCATCATTATCATTTCCAAATACCAGACCCAAATGCCTTACTTTAATCAGTTTCTATTCATGTATGCAAGCAGATTTAGAACATGCTATCTAATATCATGTAAAGCAACACTTAGAACTGAAGTAAGCATTTTAAACACTCAACCATTCAAAACGAGTCTCATCTAAATATCATGGAATAGATTCTAAACATTCATATCTAGCAATCTTAAACACATCGTCAAGTCTCAAACACATCACACAACACATTCACTTCATAAAGTATCAAGCTTTGAAAAAGGGGACAGTAGGATCTTACAAACAAGGAACTAGTATTAGTTCCTTGACCACCTTTGATTCATGGCAGGATTAGGAGCTCTTGGTCGCGACCCCAACATCTCCTTCCTACATGAATCTTCCCTTGGACTCTCCATGCTTACAGTCCCCACCTTTCTTCATACTTTAGTCGCCACCACCAGTAACAAGGTGAAAGCTTTCACCTTTCGTCCTGGTCTTTGAATAAGAACACGCCTGGAATGATTTGACAAAGAGGGTAGCTAATCCACTCCATAACTTATGGATTCGAGGCTCTCATTTCTTTTGGATTGTATGAGAGAGTATGGGCTTCAAGAACACTTTATGGGTTTGCGGATGAAGACCTTCTTGTAGATGTTGAACAGGCTGGAAAGGAAGTATCTTCCTGGTTTTTAATGTCATGAGAGAAAGCCTTGATCTTTGGGGAAGCTAGGAACCAAGTTCTTGTGAACCTTGCTCTGATACCATGTTGGATTTTCAGAGTGTAAGTTGTGTGTGTGATGAACAAGTCTTTAAGGCAATGATGAACTCGAAATGAAGAAGAGAGTGTATCTGGTTTGATTGTGTTTACTTAAATCAGAATCAGATACTAAAGGAGACTTAGAGAGATTAGATGACTAAGAAAGGGATATACTAAATAAGGATTCTAACTCAAGAACAACAAGCTTTATTTCTGGAAATGGGGAGGGGTTTTCCCCCTTACTTACTTAAGAGATACAACTCGACATAGATCAGTATATATAGGGAGATGAGAGCTACAATAAGGCTAAACCTAAGCATGTGAGGTCAACAAAACTAATTCAAAATACTTGGCAAGGAATGCACACATGCTTGGACATGCTGTCCATGGCTGGTGCTCTTCCTTTACTTTTGGCGAGTGGATAAGGTTATCCATATGCCTTCCTTTGCTTTTGGTAAGTGGATAACCTTATCCATACCTCAGCACCTTCCAGGAAGCTCCCTTTGCCGAATATACCAAGGTATCTCTTCTAACTCGCCCAAACCTTTTCTTTAGACCAAAGTCTTTGATCTTCACTTCAAACCCTAAACCTTCCTTGCCTCACACTCCTTGAAGCTTCCTTAGGTTACAAGTCTAGGTCATTTTAGGATCCCTTGTTTTTCCCTAACTTTCCCAAGACTCAAAACCATATTCTAAGATCAAATGGTCGAGTATTTATGTTTTTTGGGTCGAGGTTGGTCCGTACGGTCCATACATTCTGTACGGCCGTACGACCACCCGTATACCTCACCCAAACATGGGTCATTTGATCCCATCACTTCCATAAAGCTTCCGAAGGTCTTCCTTATAATTATCCTTGATGTTTCATAGCCTCTTGTACACTTATCAGCTTCCCACTGCCTTCTCCATTCTTGTTGTAGAAGATCTCTTCACACACTCCATCTTCTTTTCTCCATCTCATCTCTCATAAGTTCATTTGAATCTCGTCAAGTTAACATAGACTGCTCTGGATAGTGTATAAGAGTTATTGAATAGCTTGCTGAAATCTTGCTTCTTTAGACCTAGTCATTGGACCAAGTGGCACATTTATACCCTTGTCCTTTGTCTCCTCAGGTTCAAGCTGTTCTTTATCTCCTACTTTGACTTCTTTAAGCTCTGGTTCAAGGTGTAGCATCTCCTCAGTTACTTTTCTTTCAAGGTTCACATTTTCTTCTCCCACTTGAGAAGGATTTGACCTCAAATTCGTTTCTTCTACATCATCAGGAACTAAATCATTAACATTGAAGCTTGTGTGAGAATGGTTTAATTGCGGAAGTAATACAAAGAAGAATATACTAGTTAGACAGATGATCAAACATAGAAGGAGTTTGTGGTTTGAGAGAGAGAATGAGAATGGGGAAGAACATGTTTTTTTTTTGTATATCTGGTATGTGTTACAACCCCTCTATTTATACACAGGTGAAGTCCTTCAAAAGCTCCAGACATGATGATGAAAGGTGAGTTGGTGCAGTTGGTGAAGTAGGTGCAGTAGGTGAAGTAGGTGAGGTTGGTGTAGTTGGTGGTCGCAGAACGCCAATCGATCGATGCAGTTTTGCCCTAAAACTGCATCGATCGATGCAAGGCAATATGAGATTTGGAGTTTTAGTTCCATCGATCGATTGTATTGTACAATCGATCGATTACTTTAGCATGTTTCATTCGCAGAGTTGCCATCGATCGATGGGGTTTTGTGGCAGAAACCCATCGATCGATTGGGCTTCTTTTCTTCATGTTTCTCTTCAACACTCCCCCTCAAGCTTGACCATACGAAACAAGTCAAGCTTGGAAGTCATGAAGCATTCCCTCATTAAAAACTTAGCCAGGTAAAACCTCATGGGATAAAACCCCAGCCAAGGAAAAAGAGTAGAATACTTCATGAAGGGGAGACTTAATGAGATGGGAGTTCCATGAGTCCAAGCTTTGAATGAATGAACTCACAGACTTTTTGGTTTGCAGCTTTGGTGAAGATATCTGCTAGTTGTTCCTCACTTCGTGTATAACATGGCAAGATGATCTGTTGCTCCACGGCTTGTCTAACTTTGTGACAATCCACTTCAATATGTTTAGTCCGCTCATGGAACACATTGTTGGAAGCTATGTGGATACCTGCCTGATTATCACAATGCATGGTTATGGGAGTGGTTTGCTCAATTCCCACATCCATTAGTAGGTTCTTTATCCAAATCAGTTCGCTAGTGAGCTTCCTCATTGCCCTATATTCCGCTTCAGCACTGGAACATGCGACTATCTTCTGCTTCTTGCTCTTCCAAGTGACTAGATTACCTCCAATGAATGTGCAGTATCCTGTAGTAGACCTCCTGTCCTTTCTGTCTCCAGCCCAGTCTGCATCACAATACCCAACGATCTCAGTGCTATTGTTGCAGCCTAGCCAAACTCCTTGCCCTGGTTCCTCTCTAAGATATCTTAGAATCCTTTCCACCATGTTCCAGTGATGAACCTTGGGATTTTGCATGTGCTGGCTAACCTGATTTACTGCAAAACAAACATCTGGCCGGGTAATGGTTAGATAGATCAGCTTCCCAACAATTCTCCTATATTGCTTGACATCTTCAAATGGAGTATCTTCATACTCCCCCTCTCGCAGTGTCTTGTAGCCCTCTTCAAGTGGTGTCTTGGCTTGTCTTCTTCCAAGATCTCCTGCCTCCTTTAGAATATCCAAAGTATATTTTCTTTGGGACATGAACAACCCCTCCTTTGATCTGCACATCTCAATCCCGAGGAAGTACTTTAGTTCTCCTAGATCCTTGATGTCAAATGCGGTCTTGAGGAATGTCTTGGTGGCACTGATCCCCTCCTTGTCACTACCAGTAATGATGATGTCGTCCACATAGACTAGGATCACAATAATCCCGGACTTGCTGGTGAGAGTGAAGAGTGTGTGATCCGCTTGAGACTTCACAAATCCTCTTCCATTCAATGTAGTGCTTAGTTTGTGGTACCAAGCTCTTGGTGATTGCTTCAAGCCATAGATCGCCTTTCTGAGTCTGAGGACATTTCCTGGCTTTACCATCTCTTCCATTCCCGGAGGTGGTCTCATGTACACTTCATCTTCTAGTTCACCTTGTAGAAAAGCATTCTTTACATCCATTTGCCAAAGATCCCACTCTAGGTTCACTGCCAATGAGATGAGTATCCGGATTGTATGAAGCTTCGCCACTGGTGCAAACGTGTCTAGATAATCTTCTCCATACACTTGTGTGTATCCTCTTGCTACCAGTCTGGTTTTCTTCCTTTCTGGCTTTCCATTTGCAAGATACTTGATGGTATGCAAGAGTCTGCTGGTCACGGCTTTCTTTCCTCTTGGAAGCTCAGTCTCATACCAGGTGTTGTTCTTGATCATGGCATTGATCTCTTCTTCAACAGACTCTCTCCATTCTTTGTCTTGCATTGCCTCTTCATAGGTGTTTGGGATGTACTCTTGATCCAATTCTCCAATGAAGACTTGATGTTCTTCTGGATATTGAGCAAGCGAGCATACTGCACTCACTGGATGTGCCACAGCTTTAGCATTAAAGTAGACTTTCGGTTGCCTGATTCTTGTGCTCCTTCGCAAAGGCTGTATCTGATCAGGTGCTGCCTCATTTGTTTCTTCTGGAACTTGATCTTGAGTCTCAGGAACTGATTCTGATTTGGTCTCATCCTGATCATGAGCTTTTTGTTGATTCCCCCTTTCAGGGTCAGGATGGGCAATTTTTTTCATTTTCATTAATCACATCTTCTTCAACTACAGCTTCTGGAACAGGTGCAGTAGCTTCAGGGATATTCCTTCTTGTTTCTTGAGTTGCTGGAGACATGCCAATGCCGAAGTTCTCCAAAATGATTCTGAGGTTTGTGGCTCTTTCTGATTGCGGTAAGTCCCTCAGATCATCCCAATTCTTCACCTCATAATATCCCTTTGTTTCCACAAACTTCACATCCCTTGATATTAAAACTTTTCTGGCTACTGGATCATAGCACTTATACCCCTTTTGTGTTGGAGAGTAGCCAATGAACATCGCTTTTGTGCTCCTGGCATCCAGTTTGTTTCTCTGCTCCCCTGGTATCAGCACAAAGCAGAGACATCCAAACACCCGTAAGTGGTCCAAAGCCGGCTTAGTCTGGTTAAGGACTTCAAACGGTGATAGATCTTTGAGGACTTGAGTTGGAGTCCTATTGATCAGATAAGTAGCAGTCACTACCGCATCACTCCAGAATCTCTTTGGAACATTGGTGTGGAACATCATTGATCTGGCTACCTCCATCAGGTGTCTGTTCTTCCTTTCAGCAACTCCGTTTTGTTGAGGAGTATATGGACAGCTTGTTTGATGAATAATTCCATGTTGAGCCAGGTACTGTTTGAATGCATGACTTGTGTATTCTCCACCATTGTCTGATCTGAGGATCTTCAGCTTGGCATTGAAGTGGTTGGAGACATGATCTTGGAAATTCTTGAAGGCGTCTAACACCCTATCCTTGGACTGAATCAGTGTCAACCAAGTGTATTTGGATTTTTCATCAATGAAGGTGACAAAGTATTTGTGATTCTCCCTTGACACACATGGAGCCGTCCATACATCAGAGTGAACCAAGTCAAAGCAACTCTCATAGGTGGTGCCAGACCGTGGAAAGACTGTCCTACAATGCTTCCCCAATATGCAGGCTTCACACTCTTCATTCTTAGACACCACTCCAGGGAATATCAGGTTTAGAGCTCTTGTATGGGGATGTCCCAATCTGGCATGCCATATTGTGTTCTCAGCGCCATTAACGGTGCTAGCCAGGCAGTGAGGCATAGATGATTTTGGCACCATATTCCTCTCAAGATGATACATCTGCTGATGGTTGTGCCCTTTTCCAATGACCTTTCCTGTCTTCAGGTCTTGAAACTCAACTTCATCTGGTCTGAACACAACTTGGCAGCCCAAATCAATCGTAGCCCTTCTTACTGATAACAAGTTAGATGAAAATCCAGGCATATACAAGGCAGTAGATTCCTTATCAAACACTTTAAGGTTCCCTATCCCTTGTATCTTCACCTTATCACCATTTGCTATGACTACATTCCCTACGGCAGGCTGGATATTACTAATCAAGTTCCTATCACAAATCATGTGATGGCTTGCTCCTGAATCTATTATGATAGGTTTAGAGTCAAGAGAATGTGTACCAGCCTTCTTGGAAGCAATGAGAGCCAAGACAGTGCTCCAGATAAAGGAATTGGCGTCTTTTCTGGTCACAAAATCATCAGATGAGGTCGTACCAACTTGATTTCTCCACATGTCTTCAGTTGAATCACCCATGTGAGCAGAATACATGGTTCTCCCTTGAATTGCTTGCTGCTCCTTGGGTTTACATTTATCCGGCTGGCCTTTGAGAGGATCACCATCATCGAGGCATGAAATCTTTCTTCCAGTAAAGAAATTCTTTATCAGTGTGTTGAATGATGAGTCTAGGTGTAGGAGAAAGCTGAGGAACCGGTCGTTCTCATAGATGGTTTGGAGACTCTCCCATAAACACCCATAAGCGGTTTGAAGACTCTCCCATAGTCTCTTGGCGGTTTTGATGTGAGAATTGATCTTCAGGATTGGTTTTGACAAGGAGTTACAGATGAGAGCCAGAGCTTGTTGGTCTTCTTGAACCCATTGGTTGTGGTTGTTCACGTATCTATCTTCTTCAGCCATCCTCTTTGAAGTTCCAGCCTTCATGATATGGCTGTCCCAAAGTCCATGACATCCCAAGGTGATTCTGGCCACTCTTGACCATGAGAGATAATTAGGACCCTCAAGGGTCACGGAAATTATGTTTTCCTTCTCCATTTTTATGATTTGCGGAATGAGAATAACATAAAAGCTTTGCTGAATAAAAGAGAAGGATAGAGAAGGTTTGCGGAATGAAGTAGGAGCTTAAAGCTCTGATACCATGTGAGAATGGTTTAATTGCGGAAGTAATACAAAGAAGAATATACTAGTTAGACAGATGATCAAACATAGAAGGAGTTTGTGGTTTGAGAGAGAGAATGAGAATGGGGAAGAACATGTTTTTTTTTTGTATATCTGGTATGTGTTACAACCCCTCTATTTATACACAGGTGAAGTCCTTCAAAAGCTCCAGACATGATGATGAAAGGTGAGTTGGTGCAGTTGGTGAAGTAGGTGCAGTAGGTGAAGTAGGTGAGGTTGGTGTAGTTGGTGGTCGCAGAACGCCAATCGATCGATGCAGTTTTGCCCTAAAACTGCATCGATCGATGCAAGGCAATATGAGATTTGGAGTTTTAGTTCCATCGATCGATTGTATTGTACAATCGATCGATTACTTTAGCATGTTTCATTCGCAGAGTTGCCATCGATCGATGGGGTTTTGTGGCAGAAACCCATCGATCGATTGGGCTTCTTTTCTTCATGTTTCTCTTCAACAGCTTGAACTCAAATTATTATGAGATTTTAAAGTAAGAAATAAATGGAAGAGGATGAGAAGATTTGGTAAGAAATGATGATGCTTTTGTTTAGAACCAAAAAGAAAGTGGGGAAGAACTCGGGAGAGAAATGGAGAAGAAGAGAAATGTTTCTCCTTGATTAATATTTAGGGAGAGTGTTACAATATATAGGGAGTGAGCTTTAAAAATAAATCGAATCTAAGGAGAAGGTAAACGTGGCCGGTCAATGGTAAAGGGGCGCCTAATTCAAATTTGTGGATGAGAGGGGAAGAGCATATAGGAATCTTGGACTAGATGCTCCAGCCTTTAACAGCCTGTCCACGCCGACCTTATCATCTCCAACGTTCGGATAAGGTGATAAATCCGTGTGGTAACTCGCCAAGATAAATTCCCCCGGGTTGGTTTCCACCTTGATCGCTTTACCCTTGTTCCTTGGTCGAAAAGTGTATGGTCGACCTTGTACGGCATGTACGGACTTGTACGGACAGGTCAACCTCACTTCCTTTCTCCTCCTTGTTTACTCTTGATCAATCCATAGTCTCATCATCATCTTTATTTAGACTCATTTCCATACTCCCCCTCAAGCTTGATCAAGGGAACCGATCAAGCTTGGATAACCATGAAGATCCCCCTCATTAAAAACCTCATTAAAGAAAACCTTATGGGATAAAACTTTAATGAGGGAAAAAGAGTGGAGTCTTCATGGCGTAGGGGACTATGGATGAGAAAGACCAACGAGTCCCAATCGTGAATGAATGGAATCGATTGTATTTTGCCTTGCAGCCTTGGTGAACACATCGGCCATTTGATCTTCACTTCTGGTATAGCGTGGAAGGACCACTCCTTGAATCACCAGCTCCCTGACCTTGTGGCAATCAACCTCTACATGTTTGGTTCACTCATGGAAGACCGAGTTAGATGCTATGTGAATAGCTGCTTGATTGTCGCAATGCATGGTGATGGGGTTGATGACCTCAATGCCTAGATCTTTGAGGATCCCTTTGATCCAAACCAGCTCACTAGACAGCTTCCTCATTTCCCTATACTCAGCTTCAGCATTGGAGCATGACACCACCTTCTGCTTCTTGCTCTTCCAAGTCACCAAGTTTCCTCCAATGAATGTGCAATACCCGGTGGTCGACTTTCTATCAACTCTATCTCCTGCCCAATCTGCATCGCAGTATCCAACTAGTTTCGTGCTCTTGTTGCATTACATCTAGACTCCTTGTCCGGGTGAGCTACTCAGGTACCTTAGTATCCTTTCTAATATAATCCAATGTGCATCTTGGGGGTTTGCATGTGCTGGCTCACTTGGTTCACCGCATAGCAAATATCTGGTCGAGTGATTGTGAGGTAGATCAGCTTCCCAACCATCTTTCTGTATAACTTGGCATCTTCAAATGGCTTGTTCTCCTCAATCTCTCCCTCAAGTGTTAGTTTGTAACCTTCCTCCAATGGTGTTTTTGATGGTTTCCCATTTACTGTACCTGCATCCTTCAATAGATAAAATGTGTACTTCCTTTGGGAAAGAAATAGTCCATCCATGGATCGAAAAATTTCAATTCCAAGGAAGTACTTTAGGTTACCCAAGTCCTTGATATCCAAAATAGATTTAAGGAAGTCTTTAGTAGATTGAATACCAGATTTGTCACTCCTTGTTATGATGATATCATCAACATAAACAAGGTGAACAATAATACCTGAGAGTGATGTGAGAGTGAAGAGAGTGTGGTCGAGTTCTGATCGCAAGAAGCCTCGGCCATTCAAGGTGGTGCTCAGCTTGTTGGACCAGGCTCTAGGAGATTTTTGGAGACCATAGATTCCCTTCTTCAACCAGAAGACATTTCCAGGCTTCACCAAATGCTCAAGACCATGAGGTGGATGCATGTAGACCTCATCTTCAAGCTCCACTTGAAGAAAAGCATTCTTGACATCCATTTGCCATAGTCCCCATTCCAGGTTGGTTGCAATAGAGAGCACAATGTTGATAGTGTGAATTTTGGCCACTGGTGCAAAAGTATCCAAGTAACCTTCACCATAAGTTTGAGAGAATCCTCTAGCTACTAGTCTAGTCTTGTGCCTCTCAATTGTGCCATCCGCATTGTACTTGATGGTGAAGATCCATTTGCTTGTGATAGCTTTCTTCCCTCTTGGTAATTCTGCTTCAAACCAAGTTCCATTCTTGATCATAGCATCCCTTTCACTGCCTACTAATTCTCTACACACCTTTTGCTTCATTACCTCTTCTTAACTGCTTGGGACTTCCTCTCCATCAAGTACTTCTATGAATACTTGGTTTTCAGTTGGATAACAAGACAAATAGAATGTACCTCCAAGAGGGCTTGCCACTGCTTCAGCATTGAAATACACCCTGGTGTTCTTCCAATGGGACGGATTGTGCCTGGATCTGGTGCTTCTTCTTAGTGGTAGAGCTTCTGGTAAAGGTTCTGAAGGTTCTGGAGCAGCTGTTTCTGACTCCTCTCCACTACTATTCCCCAATTCTTCTTGTTGAAAGCCGGCTTGATCATGTTTAGTTGAGTCTTGTACCGAGCTTTCCTGGTGCTGGTCAAGATCTTCTTCATCTCCCCCCTCATGATCAACCCGGGTATCTTCAGTAGTATTTGTTTCTAGAGGTGGTGCTGTTGGTTGTCGGCTAGGTTCCTAATCCTGAGACATGTTGATAACCAAGCTCTCTAGGATGATCCTTAGATTTGTAGCTCGGTCTCTCGGGTCTTGAGAAACATCTTTGAGGTAATCCCACTTGCTCTCTTCATAGTACCTTCTCCCTTCAACAAACTTTACATCTCTAGACACTGAGACCTTCCTTGTCAATGGATCATAGCATTTGTACCCTTTCAGAGTTGTAGAGTAACCAATGAACATAGCTTTGGAACTCTTTGGCTCAATTGTGTTTCTCATTTCACCTAGGACTAGGACATAACACAGGCACCCAAACACTCAAAGATGATTTAGAGAAGGCTTTATCATGTTGAGGACCTCAAATGGAGAGACATCTTTCAGAATCCTTGTGGGGGTTCGGTTGATCAGGTAGCAAGCAGAGATGACTGCATCACTCCAAAACCTCTTTGGTACATGTCTATGAAACATGATCGACCTTGCAACCTTCATAAGAAGACGATTCTTTCTCTCAGCTACACTATTCTGTTGAGGAGTGTAAGGGCAACTTCTCTGAATGATCCCTTGCTTGGATATGTGGTAGTTGATTGCATTGCTGGTATACTCCCCTACATTATATGATCTAAAAATTTTGAGCTTGGCATTATAATTTTTAGCAATATATGATTGAAAGTGTTTAAATGCCTCTAAGACTCTATCCTTAGACTTAATCAGGGTGATCAAAGTTTATTTCAATTTTTCATCAATGAAAGTGACATAATACTTTTGATTCTCTCTAGAAAAGCAAGGGGCAGTCCAAACATCCGAATGCACAAGATCAAAGAAGTTTTCATAAATGGTTCTAGACCTTGGAAAGACTGATTTGCAATGTTCACCAAAAATACAAGCTTCACAATCATTGTTTTTAAACGAAACACTAGTAAATATCAATTTCAAAGCTCTACCATTTGGATGTCCTAGTCTAGCATACCAGAATGCATCATTATTCAGAACATGAATGGAACTAAATACGCAATTAGAATCAGATAGGAGCTTGACATCTTCAAGCATATAAAGGTCTTCTCTTGTGATCCCCTTTCCAATCAGTCTATTGCTCTCAATATCCTGAAATATCAAATCATTAGGACTGAAAGTAACTTTGCAATTTAGATCCGTAGTAGCTCTTTTGACAAAAAGCAAGTTAGATGTGAAATCAGGCATATAGAAAGCTTTGGAGTTCTTTTCAAATAGGCGCAAGTTTCCAATCCATTTCATAGGTATCCTTTCTCATTTTGCTATCATGACATGTCCTAAAGCCGGTTATATGTCTTTTATCAGTCTAGTGTCACTTATCCTATGATGAGATGCCCAGAACCAGAGTAAGGGTTTAGGTATATACTATCAATGTTTTGAATACTAAATGCAGCAAACGAGGTTCCAACAACATTAGACACCATAGATGTATCTAAATAGCTACCTACTGCCATAACAGAGTACTCTTTGAAGGCTTTGATGAGAAGGTCTAGTTCGGATCTCCTCACTAGACCATGATCATTGCTCTTCAAGGTGCCATGAGTGGTGAGAGCCTTGGCTACTTCAGGCTAGCCGATTGAGGTGCTTGCTGATTGGTCCTGTTCCACCATGCCACTTGTGAATTGAGCTCTTGCATCTTGGTCTCTAGCAGCAAACTTGGCCGGTTAGAGATGTGGGTGGAGGAACCAGCATTGCTCCTTACTGGAGTGGCTTCAACACATTAGTTTGCTAAAGCAAGGTCTCCCTTTCCTTCGAATAGGTCAAGAGAACCTTTGTCCTTCTAGATATGTGAACACACTTCTTCAAGGGATGGAAGCTTCTCGGATATCAGGATGTGTTTAATGAGGTCATTGTATGATGGGTTGAGAGTGAGAAAGAGCCCAAACACCTTGGCTTGTTCACGCCTTTCTTTAATCACATCTGGATCCCTGGAGTTTGGCCTCAACATCTCAAGTTCAGACCACAAAGTCCGAAACTTTTCCAAGTGCTGAGTGAACTCCATCCCTTCTTGGCTTAGGTTGTTGAGGGTTCACTTCAAACACCCGGCTGAGGTTGCTGATGTTTCCTTAAACCTTCTTCAGGGTATCCCAAAGGTCTATAGCCGTCTCACAGTAAGACTATACCTCGAGTATGGATGTGTCCAGAGAGCTTTGGAGGATGTTTACAACAATCTTGTCTTCTTGCTCCCACTTTGAAACATTGGGTGTGACAATCTCTTTGTCACCTTCCTGGGTTGTCTGTCTTGGTGCTTTAGAGCTCGTGACATGGCTTCATAAGCCTTTGCCTCCTTGATCTGTTTTCTCCAACCGTGACCAGAGTAAGTAGTTCATCCCTTTGAGAGTAACCGGAATCGCCAAGGTTTTGAGATTTTCCATCAGGAAAGGCTTGATCTTGAAGGTAACTCTTTGAAAGGTTGAAACTTGAACTTAGAACAGAGTATTTGCGGAAGAAGATTCTTGATATTCGAGCAACCTGGCTCTGATACCATATGAGATTTGTAAAGTAAGAAAGAAATGGAAGAGGATGAGAAGATTTGGTAAGAAATGATGATGCTTTCGTTTAGAACAAGAAAGAAAGTAATGAAGAACTCGAGAGAGAAATGGAGAAGAATAGAAATGTTTCTCCTTGATTAATGATTTGAGAGAGTGTTACAATATATAGGGGGTGAGCTTTACAAATAAATCAAAGTAAGGAGAAGGTAAACGTGGTCGGTCAATGGTAAAGGGGCGCCGAATTCAAAATTTTGGAAGAGAGGGGAAGAGCATCTAGGAATCTTGGACCAGATGCTCCAGCCTTGGAAAGCCTGTCCATGCAGACCTTATCCTCTCCAACATTCGGATAAAGTGGTAACTCCATGTGGTAACTCGCCAAGTTAACTCCTCCTCGGGTTGGTTTCCACCTTGATCGCTTTACCTTTGTTCCTTGGTCGAGAAGTGTACGGTTGACCTTGTACGGCTTTGTACTTCTTGTACGGACTTGTACGACCTTGTACGGACAAGTCGACCTCACTTCCTTTCTCCTCCTTGTTTATTCTTGATCAATCCATAGTCTTATCCTCCTCTTTATTTAGACTCATTTCCACAATTATACTTACCTCGGAGATCCAATTGATAGACGTTGTTTTTGATCTTCCTGATGACTTTAAAAGGGCCCTCTAATCTAGGCATAAGTTTGGATTTTCTTTCATTAGGAAATCTGTCCTTTCTCAGGTGTATCGAAACTAGGTCTCCTTCTTCAATGATCATTTGCTTTCTTCCTTTGTTAGCTTGCTTGACGTAGAGCCTGGTCTTGTTCTCTATGTTGATCAGTGTCGTCTCATGTATCTGCTTAACAAGTTCAGCTTTCTTTTGCCCATCCAAGCTAACTGTTTCACTTAAAGGTAAAGGCATTAGATCCAAAGGTGATAAAAGATTGAAACCATAGACAATTTTAAATGGAGAGAATTTAGATGCAGAATGCTTAGCATGATTATAAGCAAATTCTACATGTGGCAAACATTCTTCGTAAGTTCTAAGGTTCTGTTTAGTCAATGCACGCAACACGGTAGACAATGTCCTATTGACAACTTCAGTTTGTCCATCAGACTGTGGATGACAAGTAGTATAGAAACACAATTTAGTTCCAAGCTTAGACCAAAAAGTTTTCCAAAATAAGCTAAGAAACTTGATGTCTCTATCAGAAACAATTTTCCTAGGCATGCCATGAAGTCTAACGGTCTCCTTAAAGAACAAACTAGCAACATTCACTGCATCATCAATCTTATGGCAGGGAATAAAATGAGCCATTTTTGAAAACCTATCAACGACAACAAACACATAATCTTTTCCAGTCTTAGTTCTAGGTAATCCAACAACAAAATCCATTAAAATGTCATGCCATGGATGCAAAAAAATGGGTAAAAGAGTGTACAGTGGCTTTGGATTTTGGACTTAGCATGTTTGCAAGTTACACAATGTTTACAAGTCTTCTCAACATCTCTCCTCATGTCTGGCCAGAAGAAGTATTCTTGCATTACTTTCAGTGTCTTGCCCACGCCAGAATGTCCCATAAGTCCACCTGCGTGAGCTTCTTTGACAAACAAATCTCTCAAAGAAGAGTTAGGCACACACAGTCTATTTTCAAAGAAGAATAATCCATCTCTTCAAGTACTTACCACGTCCAAACTATTCACAAGAAGCATATATCTCTTTAAAATCAGAATCAATGGTGTATAGATTTTTGATTTGTTCAAATCCAAGTAACTTTGTTTCAAGAATGGACAAGAGGACTTACCTTCTATATAGTTTATCAGCAACTATATTTTCCTTACATTTCTTGTACTTTATCACATAGGGAAAGGTTTCAATGAACTCAATCCAACTAGCATGTCTCTTGTTCAGTTTCTGTTGTCATTTTGTTAAGTTGAGGTCCATACTTGGGTTAAGAGAAAGAGGGAATAGAGGAGAAGGTTTTGGGTCGAACTTGTCTGTACAATATGTACAGGTCGTACAGTCCGTACAAGGTCGTACAGTCCGTACAAGGTCGTCGAAAACCACTCGACAAAGCAATTACCATTCGGGTAAAACCAAAGTACCCGACTGCTTTCCTTGGGAGGTAACCTTATCCACCCATTGTAAAAGAAGAAGAGAGCCACGTGGACAGGCTGGTATGAGCTGGAAGGATCAGCATCTTGTCAAAGATGCTGATACCATTTGCATGGCCAGAATGGCTCGGTTTGAATTAGGCGCGTCTATACTCGACCACAGCCAAACCTTTTCCTCCCATTGCTTTATGGAAACCCTTTTATCACTCTCTATATATTGTAACCTCCAGTGAATGAAATAAGCATACAGTTCTCTCTAGTTTTCAGTCTCCAAAATGTTCATCAATCTCCCTTACACATAGTCTAAAATCGTTTCCAGTCTTCTCTAATCTCTTCTTAATCTCTTTCTGGTTACATCTCTGTCAAGATATCAAAAGATCTTATGGTATCAGAGCCAGGTTTGTGATAATCTGGGCTCGTGTTCATCATTTGAAGAAGATCAAGATTGAAACTTTTTGAATATCCAAAGTGGTTCTTTGTAGATCCGGGTAGAAGACTGAAGTTTGAAGCTTGTGTGTTGCAAAATCTTGAGACTTTACACGTTCATACCTTCAAAGACTCATCCTTTTCACTCGATTTTGGGTTCATCAGTGTTCTGAGTCCAATATCTCATCTTTTCGAAGCTTTTGAAGTCAAGCTGGTTGAAGATGGAGAGTGTAGCATGGTGGTTCCAGTTACTCTCAAGGGGAGTAACTATCTGTTGTGTTCTCGTCTAGTGAATACTACTGTGGGAAGTAAGTGTTTATGGAGTCATGTCAAATCTGGTGAGGCCGCGAAGCTCATTACTCAATAAGGTGAAACTGAAGGTGCCAGAAGTGAAGTGGAGAAGTGGCAACAAGAGGATATGATGGTAATAACATTTCTTCAAGGATCTCTTGAGGCCTCTATCTTGGAAGCTTATATATACTATGAAACCGCAAAGGATCTATTGGATACCCTGAAGAAGGTGTATGGAAACATTTCAAACTTGAGCCGAGTGTTTGAGGTGAAGAGGGCAATCAATGGGCTGGTGCAAGAAGACATGGGGTTCACTAAACATCTTGGGAGGTTCCCACTTTGGTAAGAACTTGAGATGCTGAGGCCAAGAACAGTTGATCCTGATGAGCTGAATGAGAGGCGTGAGCAAGATAAAGTCTTTGGAATCCTTCTCACCCTGATTCCAGCTTACAACAGCCTCATCTAGCACATCTTGAGAGCTGAAAAACTCCCATCTATGGAAGATGTGTTTGCACAAATACAAAAGAAACAAGGCTCTATTGGGTTATTTGGAGGTAAAGGAGATATATCTTTGGCAAACCAAGCTGCGCAAACCGACCAGGCTGAAGCTCCAATGACAAACACAGCTGCTTACAACAAGTATGAAGATATGAGGTTCAATGGAAACTGTGATCATTGCAAGAAGAAGGGCCACAAGAAGATTTAGTGTTGGATCCTTCACCCATATCTTAAGCCGGCAAAGTTCATAAAGGAGAGGGAGGCTAGAGCTAACATTTCTGTAGGTTCAAATGGTGCTCGTAAAAGCAAGGCAAATGATGGTGATAAGAGGGAAACAAATGATGGCAAGTCTCTGGTCGCTTACACAGGAAGCACTAGCATGTGCAATGATCAAGACTACATAAGGAGGTCTGACATTGAAGCTCTCATAAAAATGGTTAAGGAGAATGGTAACACCTTTGGTAACCTTAATGGGTATTCGCTTGGTGCTTCAATGATTGCTAGTAGACTAGATAATGTGAATGATGCTAGGACTGATAGAAATGGTAGGACAATAGAGAATGAAAGTCATAGACTAAGCCTTACTTGCTCTACTCCTAATGTTACTTGTTATACTACTAGTAGCTTATGAAAGCCATTGATAGTAGACTCATGTGCTTCTCATAACATGATAAGTGACACCCATTTGATTAAAGATATTGACCTGGCTAATGGTCATGTTACGATTGCTAATGGTGATAAGATATCTATTAGAGGAGTAGGTAATCTAAAACTGCTTAGTAAGAACTCTAGAGCTTTCTACATGCCTGAATTCACATCAAACTTTTTGTATGTTAAGAAATGCCCTACTGATTTGAATTGTAAAGTCATATTCTGTCCTAATTATGTGGAGTTTCATGATATTGAGAACCACCAGTTGATTGGAAAGGGAGTTAGCAAGGCCGAGTTATATTTGCTTGAAGAGCTTACTCATGTTTCTGTTTTTGGTTGTTCATTTACTTCTGCTTCTTCTACTTTGAATAAGAATGCTTTGTGGTAGAGCTTTGAACTTGATGTTACCAGGTGTTGCTTTTAAAAATAATGAGTGTGAAGCTTGCATATTAGGCAAGCATTGTAAGATTGTCTTTCCAAGATCATCTACTGTTTATGAGAATTTCTTTGACTTGATTCTTTTTGATGTTTGGACTGCACCTTGCACATCTAGAGAAAATCATAAGTATTTTGTAACATTCATTGATCAAAAATCCAAATATACCTTGTTAACACTCATATCTTCAAAAGATAGGATACTTGATGCATTCAAAAATTTCCAATCATATGTGACTAACCATTATCATGCCAATTTTAAAATAATTAGATCAGATAATGGAGGGGAATACACCAGTCATGCATTCAAGGATCACTTAGCTCAACATGGGATCCTGCACCAAACCAGTTGTCCCTATAATCCTCAGAAGAATGGTGTTGCTAAGAGAAAGAATCGCCACCTTATGGAGGTAACAAGGTCCCTGATGTTTCAAGCCATTGTACCAAAGAGGTTTTGGAGTGATGTTGTGGCTACAGTTTGTTATCTGATCAACCGCACACCCACCAAGTTCTTGCAAGATCAAGCTCCCTTTGAAGTTCTAAACAATTACAAGCCATCAGTAGACAACCTAAAGGTCTTTGGATGCTTGTGCTATGTACTGATTCCGGGGGAGATGAGAAAAAAGTTGGAAGCTAAGAGTACAAAGGAAATGTTAATTGGGTATTCTACTACTCAAAAGGGATACAAGTGCTATGATCCTGCGGCAAGAAGGGTTCTGGTGTCTAGGGATGTGAAGTTTATAGAGGCAATGGGTTACTATGAAGAGAAGAATCTAGAAGAGTTAAAGGACTTTACCTCGGATAAGGCTGAAACTCTAAGAATCATCTTGGAAGGTCTTGGCATTGGAGTGACCAAGAACCCGAATGGAAATGGTCCAACAGAGACAAATGAAGCAAACCAGTCTCCCACCTTGGTCATGAGGGGGGAAATACTGAAAAACCAGGAAGGTGGAAGCTCAGATAGTCATGAAGATTGTTTATGGTCGAGAAGAGTTTGACTCTCCAGAAGAAGAAGAAGATGGAAGCTCAGGTTAAGCTCAGGTTCCCATGATCAAGGTGGTGAAACTCAAGAAAATCAAAGAGGTTCCGGGTATCAAGAGCAGGAATAGTATGGAGATGATGTGGTGGAACAGCAACAACGACAACCATTGAGGATAAACTCAATGATAAGAAGACCACCATCAGATTGGGTTCATACAAAGGTGTACTAGAATGCCCAAGAAGTAGAACACCCATCTCAGGTTGTGTGCTCGTTCACACAATATTCAGAAGAACATTGTGCTTTCATGGTCAGCTTGGACGAGAGTTACACACCATGATCCTATGAGGAGGCTGTGAAAGACAAAGAATGGAAGGAGTCAGTTGGTGCTAAGGCAAATGCAATGATCAAGAATGACACTTGGTATGAGAGTGAGTTACCAAGGGGGAAGAAAGCAGTTACCAGTAGATGGATCTTCACTATTAAGTATTTGGCTAATGGAAAGATTGATAGGAGGTAGACCAGACTGGTTGCAAGAGGCTTCACCCAAACGTATAGAGTGGATTATGTTGACACCTTTGCACCAGTTGTAAAGCTTCACACCATCAGAATCATCATGTCACTTGCGGTTAACCTTGAATGGGGTCTTTGGCAAATTGATGTGAAGAATGCATTCCTCCAAGGGGAACTTGAAGATGAAGTCTATATGCATGCTCCACCAGGCCTAGAACACTTAGTGAAGAAAGCAAATGTGCTAAGACTTAAGAAGGCGATCTATGGTCTAAAGCAGTCCCCAAGAGCATGGTACAACAAATTGATCACCACTCTAAATGGAAAAGCATTCAAGAAGTCTGAAATAAATCACACTCTTTTCACCCTCTCGACCACATCAGATATAGTAGTTTTTCTTGTGTATGTTGATGATATCATCATCATAGGAAGTGACAAGGCTGGTATCCAATCCACTAAGGATTTTCTATAAATCTGTCTTTGAAATTAAATATTTGTGAGAGATGAATTACTTCCTTGGTATTGAGATATGTAGATCCAAGGAAGGATTATTTCTGTCCCAGAGAAATTATATACACTTGATCTTTTAAAGATGCTGGTAAGTATGGACGAAAGATAGCAAAGATGCCATTAGAGGATGGGTATAAGGTTCCTCGTGTGGGGGAGATTGAAGACAGCCGACCATTCCATGATCCCAAGCTCTATAGGACCCTTGTTCTAAGTTGATCTATCTAACCATAACACGACCTGATATCTCCTTTGCTGTGAATCAGGTGAGCAACCACATGCAAGTTCCAAAGGAACATCATTGGCACATGGTTGGGAGGATCTTGATGTATCTCAATGGGTCACCAAACCTTGGAGTCTTTATGGGATGAAATAGAAGTACAGAAGTGGTGGGCTATTGTGATGCCAATTGGGCAGGGGATAGGAAGGACAGGAAGTCGACCATTGGTTATAGGCGGTCTCTTGTTCTAGTGCAGAAGCTGAGTATAGAGCATTCTGAAGGATGTGGAGATAGACCAGCCTACACCAATGACCAGGCATTGTGATAACCAAGCCGCAATCCATATTGCCTCCAACTCAGTTTTCTATGAAAGCACCAAGCATATTGAAGTCGACTGCCACAAGGTGAGACAAATGATTGGGTTAGGAGTGATCTTGCCATGCTACACAAGGAGTGAGGATCAATTGGCAGATGTGTTTACCAAGGCGGCTAGACATAAGACAATGGAGTCCATCCATGTTCAGTTGGGACTCATTGATCTAACCCAACTTAGCTAATCCCCTGCCATGGGGTCTTTAGTCTTTTTCCCTAATCAAGGTTTTATCCCAAAAAGGGTTTTCCTTGGTGAGGTTTTTAATGAGGAAGACCTCATAGCCTTCCGAGCTCGAATTGTTCCATATGGTCAAGCTTGAGGGGGAGTGTTAAGTTGAGGTCCATACTTGGGTTAAGAAAAACAAGGAATAGAGGAGACGATTTTGGGTCGACCTTGTCTGTACAGTCCGTATAGGTCGTACAGTCCGTACAAGGTCGACCAAAGCATTCGACCAAGGAATTACCATTCGGGTAAAACCAAAGTTACCCGAATGCTTTCCTTGGGAGGTAACCTTATCCACTCGTTGGAAAGGAAGAAGAGAGCCGCGTGGACTGTCTGGCACAAGCTGGAAGGATCAGCATCTTCTCCAAGATGCTGATAGCATTCGCATTGCCAGAATGGCTTGGTTTGAATTAGGCGCGCCTATACTCGACCACAGCCATATCTTTTCCTTCCTTTTCTTTCTGGAAACCCTTGTATCACTCTCTATATATTGTAACCTCGAGTGAATGAAATAAACTTACAGTTCTCTCTAGTTTTCAGTCTCCAAAATGTTCTTCCTCAATCTCCCTTACACATAGTCTACAATTGTTTCTAGTCTTCTCTAATCTCTTCTTAACCTCTTTCTGGTTACATTTCTGTCAAGATATCAAAATATCTTACCTTTGAGATACTTGGAGACTCATAGTCAGTGTGGATGACAAACTCCTCAGGCCAAAGATAATGTTGCCATGTTTGCAAGGTTCTGGTAGGCGCATAGAGTTCTTTGTCATATGTTGGGTAATTCAGAGTAGCCCCTCCAAGTTTTTCGTTAAAAAAAGCTATAGGTTTCTTCTTCTGCATAAGCACAGCACCTATACCAACACAAGATGCATCACTTTCTATTTCAAATGTTTTAGAAAAATCAGGGAGAGAGAGAGAGAATTGGTGAGTTGGTAAGTTTCTCTTTCAAGGTTTGGAATGCTTCTTCTTGTGCTTGTTCCCACTTAAATCCCACGTTTCTCTTGATTACTTCAGTGAGTGGTGCTGCCAAGGTGCTAAATTTTTGACAAATCTTTTGTAGAATCCTGCTAAGCCATGAAAGCTCCTAACTTCTCCAACTGTTTTGGGACTTGGCCATTCCTTGATAGCTTTGATCTTGTCCTCATCGACCTTGATACTAAAATGTTTACAAAAGAATAGAAATGATATATTGAATGGATAGAATAGAGAGAATGAGAAGAGATTGGGTTTAGACTTGAGTGAGTATCATGATGAAATCGAAGAACAGAGAGAGAAAAGAGACACTGAATTATATGCTTTATTCATAGAGAGAGTTTGCAATATATAGAGGGGATTACAAGGGTTTTCGTAAAGGGAAGAGAGACCAAGTATGTGGACAGAAGTCTAGGTGCGTCCCTTGGTTCAAAAGAGTGGCTCTGGTGGCTAGATGCAAAGAGCATCTTAACTAGATACTTCTCACTTTACAGCTAGCACCGGCTCGTAAGCTTGACGGAGCCTTATCCATAAACGGTCTTCTTCCTTGGCGCCCTTATGCCTCAAATGGTTACCCAGACCAACCTTATCTTCCAAGTAATGTCTTCGACCTTCCCGTCGTAAGTCGTCTCCTTTACCTTTTTCACCGTGGTAACAATGTTGTACGGACAAAGGTTTGTCCGTACAACTTTTCCCTATTTATGCACTTTACCAAAATGTGATCTAAGGTGATCTGAAGTAAACTTGGATGAGTGGTCCGTACGGTGGGCCGTACAGTCTGTACGGTGGGCCGTACAGTCTGTACGGTGGGCCGTACAGTCGGTACGGTGGGCCGTACAGTCCGTACCGTTCGTACTATTTTCCCATTTCTAGCTTAAGCTCCCAATCTCTTCTTCTCTTCATATCAGACCCTCTAAACCTCCTCCTTCTATATATTCAACTCCTCGTCACAACACTCTCCCTCAAACTTGACCATAGGGACTCGTCAAGCTTGGAATGGCCATGAGTTCTCCCTCATTAAAAACCTTACCAAGGAAAACTCTCCTTAGGGATAAAACCCTGATAAGGAAAAGAGTAAAGAACCCATGACCTAGGGGATCAGTTTCTGGGAGTAAGATCAAGGAGTCCAAGCCTGGTGTGAATGGACTCAATGGTTTTCTATCTTGCAGCCTTAGTGAATACATCCGCCAACTGATCTTCTCTCCTCGTGTAGAATGCTAAGATCGTTCCTTGAACTATCTTCTACCTTACTTTGTGACAATCCACTTCAATATGCTTGGTCCTTTCATGGAACACCAAATTGGTAGCTATGTGAATGTTTGCTTGGTTATCACAATGAATAGTCATTGGTGTGGCCTGGTCAGTACTCAAGTGCTTCAGTATCCCCTTTATTCAGACTAGCTCGTTGGTTAACTTCAGCATCGCCCTATACTTATACTCATCCCTAGCACTAAAACAAGACCCCACCTTCGGCTTCTTGCTCTTCCAAAGAAGACTTCTTCCAATGAAGGTGTAATAGCTGGTTGTGGACTTCCTATCCGCTGATCCCCATCCCAATCAGCATTGCAGTATCCAAATACTTCAGTGCTTCCATTGGATCCCATCAACACTCCTTGGCCATGTGATCCATTAAGGTAGCTCAAGATCCGGTCCACCATTCCCCAATGGCGTTTCTTTGGAACTTGCATGTGTTGACTCACATGGTTCTTTGGAACCAAAAATGCTTACATTCTTGGGACATGCTGTCCCAGGCTGCTCTTCCTTTGCTTTTGGGCAAGTGGATGAGGTTATCCACAAAGCTTCTTCTTTTCTTCCTTTGATAAGGAAGAAACTTATCCATAAATGGTCACATGCCTTAGCTCCTTCCTGGAAAGTATCTTCATCCTTTCCTTCCTTGCCCGATGGTGTATTTCTTAGTATTTTTGTCACTCGCCAACCATACTTGGGGTTACAAGTCACAAGTCTTGAAGCTTGGATTACAAGTCTTGTGCATTTTTAGGATTGTACGGCCATGGATAATCAATCTGGTCTGTATACTCTATGACCTTAGTTTGCACAAGACTTAAAACCCATTTTAAACTCAAATGGCCGAGTTGATGTTTCTAGGTCGAGGTTGGTCCGTATGATCCGTACAGTCCGTACGGACGTATGGCAATTTATACACCTCACCCAAACATCGACCATTTGTTTCCATCTCTTCCCTAAAGATTCCCAAGGTCTTCCTTAGACTTCTGATTGATGTTTCCGAGCCTCTTGTATACTTCTCAACTTCCCACAGCCTTCTCAACTCTCCTTGTACAAGATCTCTTCACCCCACTCTATCTTCTTTCACTCCATCTCATCTCTACAAGTTCATACTTGTTTATTGTCATCTATTCAAGTTAACATAAATTTCTAACATGAGTATTTCCTATTCTAGAATGCCACAAAAGATTCGTATTCAAAGTAGAAGCACAAGTAAATGAGCAACGAAATCAGAAACAGGAGCAAGCTCTTCAAGCAAATATAACTCGCCCTTGCTAACTCCTTTTCCAATCAACTGGTTGCTCTCAATATCCTGAAATTTCAGATCATTAGGGCTGAATATGACTTTACAATTTAAATCAGTAGTGCATTTCTTAACATACAAAAGGTTTGACGTGAATTCAAGCATGTAGAAAGCTCTAGAGTTCTTACTAAACAGTTTTAGATTACCTACTCCTCTAATAGGTATCTTATCACCATTAGCAATCATAACTTGACCATTAGCCGGTTCAATATCCTTAATCAAATGAGTGTCACTTATCATGTGATGAAATGCACCATAATATACTATCAAAAGGTTTCAATATGCTACTGGGAATATGACAAGCAAAGCTAGGAATAGAGCAAGTAGGACTTAATCTATCACTTATAATTCCATTCTCTATCATCCTACCAGTTCTATCAGTCCTAACTGAAATGTTTAGAGAATAATAGAATAGAGAGATTAGTTTTGACAGAAATGAAGATAATAGAGAGATTAGAGAGTGATTTGTTTTAGATTGTGTTAGAGTTTCATTTCGGCCAAAGAGAAGAAAGATACCCAGAACTGTACATATTATTGATACTCGACACAAATCTTATATAGAGGAGTTACAAGGGCTTCCAGAACCAAACGGAAGAACAACTTGTGGACAGAAATAAGAGGGGAGCGCCTAATTCAAAATCGACCAAGGTTGTCCAAGATTTTTGGTAAGATGCTGATCACTTTCCAGTTGTGCCAGCCTGTCCAAGATTCCTTCTTCCTTCCTTTCCAACGGATACAAGGTAAGTGGTAAAAGACCAATCTAGTAAGGTAACTCTTCTTCTACCCAGATGACCTTTTTCAATTTTGGTCGATGTTTGGGTCGACCATGATCTGTACGGCCTTGTAAAGATCAATGAGTCCCAAACGACTGTGAATGGACTCCGTTGTCTTCTGCCTAGTTGCATTAGTAAACACATCCACCAACTGATACTCACTCCTTGTATAGCATGGTAGGATCACTCCTAATTCGATCATCTGCCTCACCTTGTGGCAGTTAACCTCAATATGCTTGGTCCTCTCATGAAACACTGAATTTGTGGCTATCTGGGTGGCTGCTTGGTTGTCATAATGCGTTGTCATTGGGGTAGACTGCTCAATACCTAAGTGCTTTAGGATGCCTTTCATCCAGACTAGTTCATTTGTTAGCTTCAGCATGGCCCGATACTCAGCTTCAGAATTGGAGTATGACACCACCTTCTGCCTCTTGCTCTTCCATGTTTTTAAGTTGAGGTGTAATAGAGAGTTATAATAATGGAGGAGTGTTAGGATAAAGAGGGTGAGAAGAAGAGAAAGGTTTGGGGAGGTTTTGTGTCGGCCATGTCCGTACAGGACGTACAGATCATGGTCGACCCAAAATACTCGACCAAAGGTAAAACATCACCCGGGTAAAACAAGAAGTAACCAGGGAAGCTTACCTCGACTTACCTTGGTCTATCTGGTAAAAAGGAGTGTGGATAAGGCGCATACAGGCTGGAAACAGAACTAGCATCTTCCCAATGATGCTGATGCCATCTGAGTGGTTTTCCGTGGTCGAACGTTTGATACACGCTCCCCTTCTCTTTTGGTCCACAAGTTTTCTCTTCCCTCTCTCGAAAACCCTTGTAAACTCTCTTTATATATCCCTCTCTCAAAAACCCTTGTAAACTCTCTTTATATATTGTAATGTTCTCCTAAGAAATAAAGCATATAGTTATGGGTTTCTTTTCTCTCTTGGCCGAAATGAAACTTTCAATACAAGTCTCTCTCTCTAATCTTTCTATTCTATTTGATTCTCTTCATTTCTATCTAAACCAATCTCTCTAATATCTTATTTTCTAAACATTTCACATGTAACTAGGTTCCCTCCAAGAAAGGTGCAGTAGCCTGTGGTAGACTTCATATTTTCCCTATCACCAGCCAAATCCGCATCACAGTGACCAACCACCTAAGTGTTTTTGTTGCATCCCATCCACACCCCTTGACCAGGCGACCCATTCAAATAGTTAAGGATCCTTTCCACCATGTTCCAGTGGTGCTCCTTTGTAACTTGCATGTGTTGATTCACCTGGTTCATAGGAAAACAAATATCAGGATGGGTAATTGTCAAATAGATCAACTTGCCCACTAGCTTTCTATAAAGCTTGGCATGACGGAATGGTTTGCTATCTTCAATCTCCCCCTCACGAGGAATCTTGTACCCATCCTCCATGCGCATCCCTGCTGTCTTTCCTCCAAGTTTACCTGCATCTTTCAAAAAATCAAGAGTATACTTCTTTTGGGACATGAAAAATCCTTCCTTGGATCTACAAACCTCAATCCCAAGGAAATATTTCATTTCTCCCAAGTGTTTAATTTCAAATACAGATTTCAGAAACTCTTTAGTAGCTTGAATTCCTTCCTTGTCACTCCCAGTTATGATGATATCATCAACATAGACTAGGAGGACAATGATACCTGATGGGGAGGCAAAGGTGAACAGGGTGTGATCAAGCTCAGACTTGATGAAGCCTCATCCATTCAGAGTAGTGCTCAACTTGTGGTACCAAGCTCTTGGCGACTGCTTCAACCCATAGATGGCCATCCTAAATCTTAACACATTCCCTGGTTTCACTAAGCCTTCAAGACCAGGGGGATACATATAAACCTCTTCTTCCAGCTCTCCTTGAAAGAAAGCATTCTTCAAATCCATTTGCCATAGGTTCCATCCGAAGGTGGTTGCAACAGATAGCACAATCCGGATAGTATAAAGCTTTACCACATGTGAAAATGTGTCCACGTAGTCCTCTCATACGTTTGAGTGAAACCTCTTGCGACCGGTCTTGTTTTTCTCATTTCTATCTTCCCATTTGGTAAGTACTTGATACTGAAGATCCATTTACTAGAGACTGCCTTCTTCCCTTTTGGAAATTCGCTCTCATACCATGTCTCATTCTTGATCATTGCCCCGCCTTCATCACCCACTGATTTCCCACTCTTCATCTTCCATGGCTTCTTCATTAGACCTTGGAACCTAAATATCACCCAGGCTGATGATAAACGTGCAATGCACTTTAGGAAACTCGACAAAAGAGTAGACAACTTGACTAGGGTGGGCGACTGCTTAAGAATTATAGTAGACCCTAGTGTTTACCAGTTCTACGGGTACCTTCTTACTCTAGTACTTCTCCTCAATGGAGCTTCTTCTTCTGGCTCTACTACTTCCTCATGCTCCTCTTGACCTTCATCGTTAGGCACAACATTTTTCCTTTGATCATTTCCCCCATGTGCTTCCTTATTTCCCATCACATCTTGATCAGGACTTCCATAGTTTCCTTCCTCATAACCACCATCTTCTGGTTCATTCCCCCCTTCATGATCAAGGTGGGATGGTTCTTCAACTTCATGTTTGTTGAGACACATTTTGCTTCCTTTGATCATGGGTAATATTGATCGCAAGACCTTCCATGATCATCCTAAGGCTCACAACCTTGTCAGATGTTTGAGCTAGATCCTTAAGTTTTTCCGAACTCTTTCCTTCATAATATCCTCTTGACTCGAAGAACTTGACATCCCGAGATACTAACAGCTTCCTTGTTAGGAGATCAAAACACTTGTATCCCTTTTGAGTTGTAAAACATGGCTCTAGTAGTATTAGGCTCCAACTTCTCATTTCTCCTGGCATCAATGTTGGATTTTCAGAGTGTTTGGTTTGTGTGTGATGAACAAGCCTTTAAGGTAATGATGAATCAAAATGAAGAAGAGATTGGGTTCTGGTTTGCTTGTGTTTACTTGAATCAAAACCAGAGACTAAAGGAGAGTTGGATATATTAAGAAGACGAAGAAAGGGGTACATTAAGAAGGATTTCGATTCAAGAACACTAAGCATTTCATTGAGAAGTGGAGAGCGGTTTTCCCCCTTACTCCCATGAGAGATACAATTGCCCAAGAGGGTCCTTTTATATGTGAATGAGTGCTGGAAAAAATTCTAAACCTAAAGAGACCCAAGCATGTGGAGTCAAGGGATCCAGGATGGTAGATTTGAATCTTGTGGACCAGAAGCTCCACACGTTTTGGACAGGCTGTCCAAGAGCTCTTCCTTTGCTTTTGGGCGAGTGGATAAGGTTATACACAATGCTCTTCCTTTCTTCCTTTTGCTAGGTGGATAAACTTATAAATAAACAGTCACTAAGCCTTGGCTCCTTCCTGGAAGTTTCCTTGCATTCCCTTCCTTATCTTGGACGAGGAATATACCAAAGGATCTTCTCCTTTCTTCACATGCAAGGTCTTTTAGACTTGAGAGACAAGTCGTGGCATCTAAGGTTTACACAGCCAGATATCAGTGGCCTGATGCATCCACTTCGTGCCCTAACTTTCCCAAGACTCTAAACCATCCTTTAAGTTCAAATGGTCGAGTATTTATGTTTCTGGGTCGAAGTTGGTCCGTACGGCTCCGTACGGTCCGTAAAGCCGTACGACCATCCATACAGCCGTACGACCATCCGTACACCTGACCCAAACATAGACCATTTGATCACATCTGTTCCCTAAAGCTTCCCAAGGTCTTCCTTAGACTTCTCCATGATGTTTCATAGCCTCTTGTATACTTATCAGCTTCCCACAGACTTCTCAATACTCCTTGTACAAGATCTCTTCACTCAATCTATCTTCTTTCACCCCATCTCATATCTCTCTTGTTCATTGTAATCTCTTCAAGTTAACAACCAGTACAAAAACATATGTCTGAACACCCTTAGATGATCCAGGGAAGGATTTGTATGGTTTAGTACTTCAAATGGAGACTGATCCTCTAGGATTCTGGTTGGTATCCTGTTTATAGGGTAGCAAGCAGCGCCATAACAGCATCACTCCAGAATCTCTTTGGTACAATGGTTTCGAACATCATCGACTTTGCAACTTCCATGAGGTGTATGTTCTTCCTTTCAGCCACTCCATTCTGTTGTGGAGTATAAGGGCAACTCGTTTGGTGCAAGATTCCATGTTGAGCTAAGTGTTCTTTGAATGCATGACTTGTGTATTCCCCACCATTATCTTAAGCTTGGCATTAAAATGGCTAGAAACATAAGTCTGAAATTTTTTAAATGCATCAAGCACCATGTCCTTAGTTTTAATGAGTGTTATCCAGATGTATTTAGACTTTTCATCAATGAATGTGACAAAATACTTATTGTTGTCTTTAGATAAACATGGAGCAGTCCAAACATCAGAGTGAACAAGATCAAAATACTTCTCATAGATAGTACTTGATTTCTTAAAGACTGTCTTACAATGTTTGCACAAAATTCATGCTTCACACTCATTGTTTTTAAACGTGACACCTGGTAACATTAAACCAAGAGCCCTAACATGGGGATGACCTAATCTAGCATGCCACAATGGATCATTACTAAATGCAGAAACAAAACTAATTGAGTAACTAACACGGGAAATATAAGTAATGTCTTCAAGCATATAACATTGCATTGTAAATTAGTAGTGCATTTCTTGACAGATAATAGGTTTGAAGTAAAATCAGGCATATATAAAACTCTAGACTCTTTATCAACCTAGTTCAATGTTACAAATCCTTTTATTGCTACTCTATCACCATTTGCAATCATCACATGACCATAAGCAGGTTCTAGATTCTTTATAAGACTGGTGACACTTATCATGTGATGAGAGGCACCGGAATTAACAACCACATGTTTAGTTAGAATACTAGCAGCAGCATATGATCTATGTGATTCTCCTAGAACATATACTTGATCAAGAGTTAGGCAAACTATTAGCAGTATGAGAGTAGCCAAGAGTGTTTCCGAGTGTGTTACCATTCTCTTTAAAAGCTTTGATGAGAGCATCAATATCGGACCTCCTTATGGGCTCTTTATCCATGTTCTTGGCTGAAGAGTGTTGAGATGCCATAGCCTTCCCTTCACCTTCACGCATGGTAGACCCACTTCCAAAAGGACCTGCTTCACTTGCTTAATTGGAAAGATGATCTCTTCCTTCCCTCTCTTTCCTGAACTTGGCTGGCTTGAGGTGGGGATTAGGAATCCAACATTGACTCCTCTTGTGACCCGGCTTATTGCAATGATAACAGTTGCCTCCAAACCTCCTATGCTCACCATACCTTCTTTCCTCAGGCTTGTACATTGCCTTGTTAGATTGAGTGACTTCTGCCTTGTTCGCTAAGGATAGGTCACCTCTTCCAACAAACAACCCGTGTGATCCCTCTTCCCTCTGGATCTGAGCACACACTTCCTCCAAAGATGTCAGTTTGTATGACCACAAGTTCTGCTTGATCAGGTCATTGTAAACCGGATTCAGGGTCAGTAGGAAGCCAAAGACTTGATATTGCTCTCTTCTTTCGATGATGATCTCTTGATCCTTTGTACTTGGCCTCAGCATCTCGAGTTCAGACCATAGAGCTCTGAACTTCCCCAAGTGCTTGGTGAACTCCACCTCTTCCTGCACAAGTGTGTTGATGGCTCTGTTCACCTAGACACACGGCTCAGATTTGATGTGTTGCCATAGAACTTCTGGAGTGTCTCCCATAGGTCTTTTCCAGCACAGTGAAAACGGTCATGTCTTCTTGAACCCACTTGTTCTCATCAGCTAGAGCAAGCTCGGTCACTCCTCCTTCTTCCTGAGAAACTGGTTTGGGAGGTCCATCCGTTATGTGATTCCACAAACCCTTGCTCCCAATAGCAGTTTTCACCAGCCTTGACCATAAAAGGTAGTTATCACTCCCCTTCAAGGTCATTGGTATCGCCAACATCTTGTTTCCTTCCATCTTGTTGTTGAATTCCCAGATCTAGAAAAGCTTGACTCTGTGAATAAAGCTGAAGAACACTTGAGATTCGAATCCAGAAAAGTTTGAGACTTTGAGATGAACAACTCGGAAATACTTCAGATCTCTTTGCTAGATAGCTTCAATCTTCAAATTTCCCTTAGATCTATATAAAGCTTCGACCTTTACCTCTTAAACGAAAAAACACGAGCCCATATTATAACTAACCTGGATCTGATACCATGAAATGTTTAGAGAATAATAGAATAGAGAGATTGGTTTAGACAAAAATGAAGAGAATAAAGAGATTAGAGAGTGATTTGTATGAGATTGTGTTAGAGTTTCATTTCCGCCAAAGAGAAGAAAGAAACCCATAACTATATATATTATTGATACTAGACACAATCCTTATATAGAGAAGTTACAAGGGTTTCTAGAACCAAAAGGAAGAACAACTTGTGGACAGAAAGAAGAGGGGGAGCGCCAAATTCAAAATCGACCAAGGAGAGCCACAAGAAGAGAATCAGCACCTTTGGTAAGATGCTGATCACTTTCTAGCTGTGCCAGCCTGTCCAAGCCTCCTTCTTCCTAACTTTCCAACGGATAAAAGGTAAGTGGTAAAAGACGAATCCGGTAAGGTAACTCTTCTTTTACCCGGATGACCTTTTTTCACTTTTGGTCGATGTTTGGGTCGACCATGATCTGTATGGTCTTGGACGGATTGTATGGCCTTGTACGGACATGGTCGACACAAACTATCCTTCTTCTTCTTTTATCCTCTTTATTCACCTAAACTTAACAATAACAACATCCTCATATCCCCTAGTCTACTATCAATCATGGAAGCACTAAGAGAATACCCATTAAGGTTACCAAAGGTGTTAGCATTCTCCTTGAGCATTTTGATGAGAGCTTCAATGTCAGACCTCCTTATGTAGTCTTGATCACTGCTCTTGCTAGTGCTTCCAGTGGAGGCGACAAGATAATTTCTATCACTTGTCTCCCTCTTATCACCCTCATATGCCTTCCTTGTACGCGCACCATTTGAACCTTCAGAGATGCGAGCTCTATCCTTTCTCTCCTTCATGAACTTAGCCGGCTTGAGATATGGGTGAAGGATCAAGCACTGACTCTTCTTGTCGCCATGATTCTTGCAGTGATCACAGTTCTCATTGAACCTCCTCTCTTCGTTCTTGTTATAAGCAGCCTTATTAGCCAGTGGATCTTCAGCTTAATCAGTTTGCTCAGCTTGGTTTTCCAAGGAGAGCTCTCCTTTGCCTCCAGATAGCCCAATAGACCCTCGTTCCTTCTGTATCTGTGCAAAAACATCCTCCAGAGATGGGAGTTTCTCAGCTCTCAAGATGTGCTTGATGAGGCTGTTGTAAGCTGGATTTAGGTTGAGTAGGAGTCCAAAGTCTTTATCTTTCTCATGCCTCTCATTCATCTCATCAGGATCAACCGTGATTGGCCTTAGCATCTCAAGTTCTGATCAAATTGCTTGGAACCTCCTAAGGTGCTTAGTGAACTCCACGTATTTATGCACCAGCCCATTGTTTAATCTCTCCACTTCAAGTACTCCGCTCAAGTTTGAAACGTTTCCATACACCTTCTTCAGGGTATCTCAGAGATCCTTTGCGGTTTCACAGTAGCTATAAGCCTCCATGATTGAGGTCTCAAGAGATCCCTGAAGTAGTATAATCACCAGCATATCCTCTTGCTGCCACTTCAATGTCACCTTCTTGAGTAATGTGCCTTGGAATCTCACCAGATGTGATAATATTCCATAGACCCTTACTTCCCACAGCAATCTTCACTAGGCGAGACCACAACAGATAGTTTATCCCCTTGAGAGTAACCGGAACCTTCATGCTAACATTCTCCATCTTCAAACAGCTTGACTTCAAAAGCTTGTTAAAGATGATATCTTGGACTTAGAACAAGAATTAACCCAAAACCTTGTTCCTTCTGTATATGTGCACAAACATCCTCCAGAGATGGGAATTTCTCAGCTCTCAAGATGTGCTTGATGAGGCTGTTGTAAGCTGGATTTAGGGTGAGTAGGAGTCCAAAGACCTTATCTTGCTCACGCCTCTCATTCAGCTCATCAGGATCAAACGTGCTTGGCCTTAGCATCTCAAGTTTTGACCAAAGTGCTCGGAACCTCCCAAGGTGCTTTGTCAACTCCATGTCTTCTTGCACCAGCCCATTGATTGATCTCTTCACTTCAAACACTCCGCTCAAGTTTGAAATGTTTCCACACACCTTCTTCAGGGTATCCCATAGATCCTTTGCGGTTTCACAGTAGCTATAAGCTTCAATGATTGAAGTCTCAAGAGATCCCTCAAGTAGTATCATCACCAGCGTATCCTCTTGCTGCCACTTCTCCATTTCACTCGTAAAACCTTCAGTGTCACCTTCCTGAGTAATGAGCCTTGGAATCTCACAGATGTGATAATATTCCAAAGAACCTTTCTTCCCGCAGCAGTCTTCACTAGGCGAGACCACAACAGATAGTTTCTCACCTTGAGAGTAACCGGAACCTTCATGTTAACATTCTCCATTTTTAAACAACTTGACTTCAAAAGCTTGGTAAAGATGATATCTTGGACTTAGAAAAAGAACAAACCCACACTCAAGATTTCGCAACACACAAGATTTGATGACAAGACTCGGTAGATCCTTAGCTCTCAGTATGTGTTTGATGAAAAGACTCAAGATTTCGCAACACACAAGCTTCAAACTTCAGTCTTCTACCCGGGTCTACAAAGAACCACCTTGGATCTTCAAAAAGTTTCGACCTTGAACTTCTTCAACTGATGAACATGAACCCATATTATCACGAACCTGGCTTTGATACCATAAGATATTTTGATATCTTGATAGAAAAGCTGTAAGAAAATGAAGAACAATTTGAAGAAAAAGAGAAAGAGTGAAGAAAATCTAGAGAGAAAAGAGAGAGAGAGAGAGAGAGTGATTCGTGAGGCAGAGAAAAAGAAGGATAATTTTCCTTGTCTATTCAAGTTTACACCAACACATTATTTAAAGACATTCAAACTGGATGAAGACAAGAAGAATAAGAGTTTAAAATGTGCTTTGTCGAGGTTAGTGGGTCTTGAAAAGGACATGACCTAAACGGCTCCTCCCTTAAGTGGAACATGTTATCTGTTCCATTTTTGAATCCCCCTTGCTTCCAGAAGTCTCCAACGTCTCTCTTGACCTCATGGCACTTCTTCTTGTCGAGTTTAAACCAGTCCCTTCCCTTCCAGTCCAAATTAGGCCACTTGCTTGCTTGGAAGTCAAGTATTGTACGAAATGACTTGTGTACAAAGTCTGTACGGACCAAACCAGTTCAACTTGCCCAAATGCATCTCTTCTCTTTGTACCAAGTCTTCATGTCAATATTTCTCCTCAAGCTTAACCACATGATATGGTTAAGCTTGGAACCCATGAAGACATCCCACATTAAAACCTTTGTGTGCGAACCCAGTGGGATAAACACACACACAAAGGAAAGAGTAGATGCTTCATGGCTAAGGGGATCATGGTCTGGCCAAATCTATGAGTCCTAACCTTGGATGGATGAACTCACATACTTTGGTACTTGCTCCTTCTATGAAGATATGAGCTAGTTGATCCTCACTTCTTGTGTAGCATGGTAAGATGATATGTTGCTCCACTGCTTGTCTTACTTTGTGACAATCCACCTCAATGTGCTTTGTCCTCTATATGAATAGCTGCTTGATTATCACAGTCCATTGTGATTGGTGTTGTTGTCTCTATGCCCAAGTCTTTTAGCAGGTTTCTGATCCGAATGAGTGATGCGACCCTAATCAGACTCAAACTCAAGGTAAGGAGTCTATTGAATGGATTAGCTAGGCTACTGATCAATGCTTGGCTAAATAGGCAGTTTCAAGGCCTTATTGGACTGCTCTATGAAGTTCTCGATATAGAGAGAATAACAAATCCTGATACGGCTTGGAAACAACTTGAACAAGGAAAATGTACCCAGTTGAAAGAGTCTAGAGAGGGCGAGCTGATTGAACCATGGACAGGTGAGTTAGGCAAACCTAAGCATGGCGATAAAAGTGCAACCGACTAGACGAGAAACAAGATGGGAATGAAGAGAAAATAACCTAAGCTCGATCTAAGATATGGAGAACACTTTTCTCGTCCAAATATGCATGAGAAACATGTTATTTAATTCAAGAAACATATGGATCAGGATGAATATGGAGATGGGAGAAACAAGGCTTTCTCGGCCCATAGAGAGAAGAAATTCGATACACTTGCTTTCTTGGTTAGGCCAACTACTTGTTCACGAGCCAAATCCCATAAAGAGGGTTATAAAAACTTTGTTCAGGTAATGACGAGCCAAGGAAGGACTTGGTTGAAAATAGGGCTTATCAGCCCATGAGAAGAAAGGATTGACCACCTTGGGCTTAATTGGTCGATTATTTAGTTTATGTTTTAAGGATTTTTAAATAAGTCTAAACCTATTAGGCTTAGGTTTGGTGTTTTATAAACCAGTTAGGAATAGGTTTTTGGTTTCCTAAACCAACTAGAAATAGGTTTTGGTTTTCCTTTTTAGATTTGGATTGAGATTTTCTAGTTAGGGTTTTCTGTTTTTCTATATAAGCCAAAGCTACTGCATATGTAACCTCACACACTCTTTTAATAAAATTCCCAAAAGCTTTGGCTTTATTTTTTTCTGCTTGGAGACCTCTACCTTGATCATTCACGTCGTCATATCCATCAATCATCACAAGGAAGTTAACTCTTCTGTTTACGTGATTTCCAACAGGCATCAATCTATACGTGGTTACACTCGTAGATAGCCGCAGCAAAACAACCTTAGGGTATTCCATAATCCTATTGTGAAGATCATCCACCATCCAAGAGCCTTAAATCTCAAGGACCATCCCCAAACGTCCTTCAAGTGGTATCAGAGCCACTTGAAGGTTTAGGGTTTGATGATCTTAAAAAAGGGTCACGACTTCCATTAAACATCAAGCAATCATCTATGTTTTCTTATAGAAAATGTGGAGATAAGGCTAAAAAACCAGCAATAAGAGAAGCGTTGGAACCGAAGGAAAGAAACCAGAATTAGACTACCCTTGAGAAAGAGCAGTATCTCATCCCAGAAGCAACTATTGAAGCCTACTTTGCTTTTGCACGTAGTCAACTTAAAGAAGACCTAAGAAGTATTATGTCTTCTCTCTTTGAGGGGGGGGGGTTTGATGGTGATCGGACCATTAAAGCCAGCATGTGACATGATGAACCTGATCGAAAGCCGCCTGAGGAGAAACCTGAGATTGAACTGGATCTGTTCACTTCTTTTCAAGAGGAACAACTTGGAAAATCAACCAAATCAAGAGGAGCACGTACCAGAAGCTTTGTGTGGTCCTAAACACGACCTGACCAAGGCTAAAAAAGAAGAAAAGCTTGCTGAGGCGCTTGTAGTTCATAAAGAGTCATCAGAGACATTGATTGAACAAGGTGGATTCATTAAAAAAATTCTCATTATTCACTGATCAGACCTCTTGTTTTTGTTCAGTTAAATCTCATGGAGCACTTAAGGTTAGTGAAGAGGTTTCAGAACTTCGTATTTGAACCAGGAGGAATCACATGTACGTTCAAAAATCTTGACACCATCCTGGTCCAAAAAGAAGAAACCTTGCAGCTGAAGTCACACAAATCATTCATTCTTGAAGAACAAGATTTGTGGTCAAATCCTTTTGAAGGGAGAGAGGATGGTGTGATGAAAACCAGCAGAAATGTAAAGAAGAACAAAGCATGTCGGAGTTACATGTATCAGCCAAGGACTTACAACAGTTTGGAAAGGGCAGGGACGATCCATTGCTCAAAAAGGAGTATGGAAGTTTCTTCACACGACCTCCGGATCAAATGAAGTCTAAACTGAGTACATAACCACATGTACATAAGCAGGACATGTGTACACTCCAACTCGACCGAAGAAATACGAATCCAGCTCAATAAAGGGGAATAATGAACTTACTTTGGAATCAACTGTGATGAGCAAAGTTCCAAGGAGTTTCAGAGGAATTAGGATGGATTGCAATACCTTTTGTTCAAGCCTGGAGGGAGTCGTGGCGTCCTGAGGATCAGAAAAAAGCAAAGAAAACTCGTGGATACAACTAGCCAAGGAGAAGAATAAGGAGAAGACACAACCATTGTCGAGTTCTATATTCAACAAATCGACCAGAGATGGTTGGTGCACGACCATAGGAACGTCAAGAGCAAACCAAAACTCCAGTGGGAGTATAGAGACCATTGTACACGACCACCAGACCATATAGAGACTTCTCTCAGCTCCATGGGAATGAGATTGGAGTAGAGTGATCAAGGTTCTATCATCCTACAAGGCTCGGATTTGAGGACAAATCCTTTTGAAGGGAGAGAGGAAGATACGACCCTGATAACCCTGATCAGACTCAAACTCAAGGTAATGAGTCTAGTGAATGGATTAGCTAAGCTACTGATAATGGCTTGGCTAAATGGGTAGTTTCAAGGCCTTATTGGAATACATTATAAAATTCCGGATAGAGAGAGAAGGAGAACTCTTGATACGGCTTGGAAACAACTTAAACAAGGAAGATGCAACCAATTGAAAGAGTCTAGAGAGGACGAGCTGATTGAACCATGGACAGGTGAGTTAGGCGAACCTAAGCATGGCGATAAAAGTGCAACCGACTGGACGAGAAACAAGATAGGAATAAGAGAAAAGAACCTAATTCAATCTAATCTATGGAGCTCACTTTGCACGTCCAAGTGTTCATGAGAAACATGTTATTCAATTCAAGAGGCATATTGATCAGGATGAATATGGAGATGGCGCAACAAGGCTTTCTCGGCCCAAAGAGAGAAGAAATTCGATCCAGTTGCTTTCTTGGTTGGGCCAACTACTTCTTCACGAGCCAAATCCCATCAAGAGGGTTATCAACACTTTTTAAGTCATGGAAGAGCCTAGGAAGGAGTTGGCTTAAAAGAGGCCTTATCAGCACATGAGAAAAAGAATTGACTACCTTGGGTTTATTTGGTTCATTATTTAGTTTATGTTTTATGGATTTTTAGTTAAGTGTAAACTTATTAGGCTTAAGTTTGGTGTTTTATAAACCAGTTAGGAATAAGTTTTGGGTTTCCTAAACCAACTAGAAATAGGTTTTTGTTTTCCTTTTTTAGATTTGGATTGAGATTTTCTAGTTAGGGTTTTCTGTTTTTCTATATAAGACAAAGCTACTGCATATGTAACCTCACACACTCTTTTAATAAAATTTCCCAACGCTTTGGCTTTATTTTTGTCTCCTTGGAGACCTCTACCTTTATCATTCACGTGGTCATAACCATCTATCATCACCAGGAAGTTAACTCTTCTATTTACGTGATTTCCAACAGGCATCAACCTATACGTGGTTACACTCGTAGATAGCTGCAGCAAAAAAAACCTTAGGGTATTCCATAATCCTATTTTCAATATCATCCACCATCAAGGAGCCTTAAAGCTCAAGGAACCTTCCCCAAACGTCCTTCAATTGATTAATGGGCAGACAGCCTATCCAAGGCCGTATCAAGTGGTATCAGAGCTACTTTAAGGTTTAGGGTTTGATGATCTTAAACAAGGGTCCCGACTTCCATCAAACATCAAGAAATCATCTATGATTTCTTATAGAAAACGTGGAGCTAACGCTAAACAAACAGCAATAAGGGAACTGTCGCAACCGAAGGAAAGAAACCCGAAACAGGCTACGCATGAGAAAGAGCATTATCTCATCCTAGAAGCAACTATGGAAGCCTACTTGGCTTTTGCATGTAGTCAACTTAAAGAAGACCTAAGAAGTGTTATGTCTTCTGTTTTTGAGAGGGGTTTGATGGTGATCGGACCTAAAGACAGCATGTGACATGCTGAACCTGATCGAAAGCTGCATGAGGAGAAACCTGAGCTTCAACCGAATCTGTCCACTTCTTTTCAAGGAGACAACTTGGACAATCAACCAAATCAAGAGGAGAACGTACCAGAAGCTTTGTGTAGTCCTAATCACGACCAGAACAAGGCTAAAAAAGAAGAAAATCTTGATGAGGCGCTTGTAGTTCATAAAGACTTTGATTGAACAAGGTGGATTCATTAATTTTTTTTCTCATTATTCACTGATCAAACCTCTTTTTTTGTTCAGTTAAATCTCATGGAGCACTTAGGGTTAGTGAAGAAGTTTCAGAACTTCGTATTTGAACCAGGAGGAATCACATGTACGTTCAAAGATCTTGCCACCATCCTGGTCCAAAAAGAAGAAACCTTGCAGCTGAAGTCAAACAAATCATTCATTCTTGAAGAACAGGATTTGTGGTCACATCCTTTTAAAGGGAGAGAGGATGGTGTAATGAAAACCAGAAGCAAAGGTAAAGAAGAACAAAGAATGTCGGAGTTACATGTATCAGCCAAGGACTTACAACAGTTTGGAAAGGGTTGGGACGATCAATTACTCAAAGAGGAGTATGGAAGTTGCTTCACATGACCTCTAGATCAAAAGAAGTCTGCGCTAAGAGTACATAACCACATGTACATAAGCAGGACGTGTGTACACTCCAACTGGACAGAAGCAATCCGAATCCAGCTCAACAAAGAGGAAGAATCAACTTATTTTGGAATCAACTATGATGAGAAAAGTTCCAAGGAGTTTCTGAGGAATAAGGATGGATTGCAATACATTGTGTTTAAGCGTGGAGGGAGTCTTGGCATCCTGAGGATCAGAAAAAAAGCAAAGAGAACTCGTGATTACAACTGGCCAAGGAGAAGAATCAGGAGAAGACACAACCATTGTCGAGTTCTATATTCAACAAATCGACCAGAGATGGTTGGTGCACGACCTTAGGAACGTCAAGAGCAAACCAAAACTCCAGTGGGAGTATGGAGACCATTATACACGACCACCAGACCATATAGAGACTTCTCTCAGTTCCATGGGAATAGGATTGGAGTGGAGTGATCAAGGCTCTATGACCCTACAAGGCTCGGATTTGAGAACAAATCCTTTTGAAGGGAAAGAGGAAGATGCGACCCTGATCAGACTCAAACTCAAGGTAAGGAGTCTAGTGAATGGATTAGCTAAGCTATTGATAATTGCTTGGCTAAATGGACAGTTTCAAGGCCTTATTGGAATGCTCTATGAAGTTCTGGATAGAGAGAGAAGAAGAACTCTTGATACGTCTTGGAAACAACTTGAACAAGGAAGATGCAACCATTTGAGAGAGTCTAGAGAGAACGAGCTGATTGAACCATGGACATGTGAGCTAGGCGAACCTAAGCATAGCGATAAAAGTGCAACCGACTGTACGAGAAACAAGATAGGAATAAGAGAAAAGAACCTAATCTCAATCTAAGCTATGGAGCTCACTTTGCACGTCCAAGTGTTCATGAGAAACCTGTTATTTAATTCAAGCGGCATATTGATCAGGATGAATATGGAGATGGGTGCAACAAGGTTTTCTCGGCCCAAAGAGAGAAGAAATTTGATCCAGTTGCTTTCTTGGTTGGGCCAAATCCTTCTTTACGAGCCAAATCCCATAAAGAGGGTTATCAAAACTTTGTTCAAGTCATGGACGAGCTTAGGAAGAAGTTGGCTGAAAAGAGGCCTTATCAGCCAATGAGAAGAAAGAATTGACCACCTTGGGCTTATTTGGTCGATTATTTAGTTTATGTTTTATGGCTTTTTAGTTAAGTGTAAACCGATTATACTTAGGTTTGGTGTTTTATAAACCAGTTAGGAATAGGTTTTGGGTTTCCTAAACCAACTAGAAATAGGTTTTGGTTTTCCTTTTTAGATTTGGATTGAGATTTTCTAGTTAGGGTTTTCTGTTTTTTCTATATAAGCCAAAGCTACTGCATATGTAACCTCACACACTCTTTTAATAAAATTCCCCAAAGCTTTGGATTTATTTTTGTCTCCTTGGAGACCTCTACCTTGATCATTCACGTGGTCATATCCATCTATCATCACCAGAAAGTTAACTCTTCTATCTACGTGATTTCCAACAGGCATCAACTTATACGAGGTTAAACTCCTAGATAGCTGCAACAAAACAACCTTAGGGTATTCCATAATCCTATTGTGAAGATCATCCACCATATAATAGTCTTAAATCTCAAGTAACCATCCCCAAACGTCCTTCAAGTGATTCATGGGCAATACAATCTATCCAAGGCCGTATCAAGTGGTATCAGAGCCACTTGAAGGTTTAGGGTTTGATGATCTTAAACAAGGGTCACGACTTCCATCAAACATAAGAAATCATCTATGATCTCTTATAGAAAACTTGGAGATCAGGCTAAACAACCAGAAATAAGAGAAGCCTTGCAACCGAAGGAAAGAAACCCGAAACAGGCTACGCTTGAGAAAGAGCAGTATCTCATCCCATAAGCAACTATGGAAGCCTACTTGGCTTTTGCACGTAGTCAACTTAAAGAAGACCTAAGAAGTATTATGTTTTCTATCTTTGAGGGGGTTTTGATGGTGATCGGACTATTAAAGCCAGCATGTGACATGCTAAACCTGATCGAAAGCCGCTTGAGGATAAACCTAAGATTGAACTGGATCTGTCCACTTCTTTTCAAGGGGAAAACTTGGACAATCAACCAAATCAAGAGGATCACGTACCAGAAGCTTTGTGTGGTCCTAAACACGACCTGACCAAGGCTAAAAAGGAAGAAAAGATTGAGGAGGCGCTTGTTGTTCATTAAGAGCCATCAGAGACTTTGATTGAACAAAGTGGATTCATTAAAAATTTTCTCATTATTCCCTCATCAGACCTCTTTTTTTTGTTTAGTTAAATCTCATGGAGCACATAATTTTAGTGAAGAGGTTTCAGAACTTCGTATTTGAAATAGGAGAAATCACATGTATGTTCAAAGATCTTGACACCATCCTGGTCCAAAAAGAAGAAACCTTGCAGCTGAAGTCAAACAAATCATTCATTCTTGAAGAACAGGATTTGTGGTCAAATCCTTTTGAAGGGAGAGAGGATGGTGTGATGAAAACCAGCAGCAAAGGTAAAGAAGAACAAAGAATGTCGGAGTTACATGTATCAGCCAAGGACTTACAACAGTTTGGAAAGGGTTGGGACGATCAATTACTCAAAGAGGAGTATGGAAGTTGCTTCACATGACCTCTAGATCAAAAGAAGTCTGCGCTAAGAGTACATAACCACATGTACATAAGCAGGACGTGTGTACACTCCAACTGGACAGAAGCAATCCGAATCCAGCTCAACAAAGAGGAAGAATCAACTTATTTTGGAATCAACTATGATGAGAAAAGTTCCAAGGAGTTTCTGAGGCATGAGGATGGATTGCAATACCTTGTGTTTAAGCTTGGAGGGAGTCTTGGCTTCCTGAGGATCAGAAAAAAAGCAAAGAGAACTTGTGGATACAACTGACCAAGGAGAAGAATCAGGAGAAGACACAGCCATTGTCGAGTTCTATATTCAGAAAATCGACTAGAGATGGTTGGTGTACGACCTTAGGAACGTCAGGAGCAAACCAAAATTCCAGTGGGAGTATGGAGACCATTGTACACAACCACCAGACCATCTAGAGACTTCTCTCAGTTCCATGGCAATGGGATTGGATTGGAGTAATCAAGGTTCTATCATCCTAAAAGGCTCGGATTTGAGGACAAATTCTATTGAAGGGAGAGAGGATGATGCGACCCTGATCAGAGTGATCAGACTCAAACTCAAGGTAAGGAGTCTAGTGAATGGATTAGCTAAGCTACTGATAATAACTTGGCTAAATGGGCAGTTTCAAGGCCTTATTGGAATGGTCTATGAAGTTCTGGATAGAGAGAGAAGAAGAACTCTTGATACGGCTTGGAAACAACTTGAAAATTGAAGATGCAACCAGTTGAAAGAATCTAAAGAGGACGAGCTGATTGAACCATGGACAGGTGAGTTAGGCAAACCTAAGCATGGCGATAAAGGTGCAACTGACTGGACGAGAAACAAGATGGGAGTAAGAGAAAGAACCTAATCTCAATCTAAGCCATGGAGCTCACTTTGCACTTCCAAGTGTAAATGATAAATATGTTATTGAATTCAAGAGGCATATCGATCAGGATGAATATGGAGATGGGCGAAACAAGGCTTTCTCGGCCCAAAGAGAGAAGACATTTGATCCAATTACTTTCTTGGTTGGGCCAACTATTGAGAAGCTTCAATGATCTGTGAATAGAAGATCCTTGGTGGTTATTCAAGAAGTAGAACCAACCAAGGCTGAGTATGAAGGTGGTGTTGTATCTGGTAATCCGAGCACTTAAAGTCAACAAGAGGTTGGGTGAAAGGAGGATAGACCAAGATCTGTGTGTGATGAGCTAGATGAGCTCAAGAAGACTTAGTGGTGTGCAATGAAAGTCGGATGAGACTTGCACCACAATTAGGCCATGATCCAGGGTCTTTGTGTCCATCACAATGATACAAGACACAAAGAGCCACTGGCCAATCCCTAGGCCTTGAGGACTTTACTCTTTTCCCACATTAAGGTTTCATACCAAAAGGGTTTTCCTTGGTGATGTTTTTAATGACGAAGCTCTTCAGGGTTCCAAGCTTGACTTAGGATCACTAGAGTCAAGCCTTTAGTGGGAGTGTTAACTTGAAGAGATGACAATGATCAAATGAGAGATAAGATGGGCAAAGAAGATGGTGTGTGTGAAGAGATCTTGTGCAAGAAGTGTTGAGAAGGCTCAGGGAATCTGATAAGTGTACAAGAGGCTCTAGAACAAAATGAGAAAGATCAAGACGGACCTTGGGAAGCTTTGGTGAAGAGAAGGGATCAGATGGTCAAGATTTGGTTGAGGTGTACGGATGGCCGTACGACCATATGGACTGTACGGATCCGTACGGATTAACCTCGACCCGAAACCAATATCACTTGACCATTAGAGTTTAAAATAGGTTTTATGTCTTGTTCAAACTTAGGGAATAAAGTCTACGGACCATCTGGATGATTCATGGCCGTAGAACCCTAAGAATGCCCAAGACTTGTAATCCAAGCTTCAAAGTCTTCTGGTCCAAGGGATGGTTGGCGATTGAGAAGAGATGTTGTAGAATATACTACTTACCAAAGGATGAGGAAGTTTCCCAGAAGCTGGGGAAAGGAGAATGGTTATGGATAAGGGAATAACCTTAACCACTCACCAAAGGAAGGGGCATGAACCTGGACAGATCTCTGGAAAGTTTCAGTGACCTTGTTGGCTGATTTTCGGCCAAGCTAACCTTAGGCGAGCCCTTCTGGTTCCAGACAGTCCCAAAACGTGTGTAGCTTATTGTCCACACAATTCAAACTGAGAATCCTCCTTCCCTTGACTCCGCATTCCTTGTTTGATTATTTGAAAACCCTAATGTAACCCATCTCTCTCTATATATTGTATCTCTTTTCGAGTTTAATCAGTAAGAGAATAAGGGGGATTTCCCCTCTCTACTTCCCAATAATAAAGCTTAGTGTTCTTGAATCAGTCTCTCTTACTCTACCCCTTTCTTAATCTCTCTATTCTATCCAAATCTGTCTTTATTCTCTGTTTCTGGTTCAAGTTAACAAAAGCATAAACCAGATTCATTCTCTTCTTCATTTCGAGTTCTCTCTTCCCCTAAAAGGGATTGTTCATCACACACGAGCCTACACTCTGAAAATCTAACATGGTTTAAGGTAGGATATATTTGCCTGATTGCTTGTGATAGTTCCTGATCAGTTCATCCATAGCAGTTAGAGAATGGAAGGCTTGCATTAGATGGATCTTAATCATGATAAGAATATGTCTAAGTGAAAAGCTTGTGACATTGGAGATCAAACATGAGGATTAGTCAAGGTTTAGTTCCAATGCAAGTGTGTCTTATTTTTTCTTGAGTTTGCGTGGTGTTTCAGCTTCACAAAGAGTGTCACTTGTTCAGCATCAATCCAGAACAAAGAGGAAGACTTGTGCATTGCTGAGGCAGTGGAGAGTTGTTGATACTTGTGCATGAAGCCAGTAGACTTAAGCGCAGCTGTTGGGAGTGATGTTCTCCTGGTTCAATGAAGATGCACAAGGGAAGGTCATCACTGAAGCTTGAGGAGGCCGGTGACTTGAGGGTACTTGAAGCTGAAGACATGGAGGTGGATCAGTGATTTAAGCGCAGCTGTTGGAGTGGTGGACTCCGGGTTTGGATGCTCATTGAGGCTCACTTTCAAGCTTGAAACTAGACTCAATTCAAGCTTGAAACTAGACTCAATTCAAGCTTGAGATGGGGACTTGAGTGGGCTACCTGATTATCTAAGTTCAAGACCTGGTTCCTCCTCACCATTATACCAAGAAGAGAAGATGAAGCCATCCAGGTTTAGACATTGGCAAGTCTAGACAAGAGAGTGGTCAGAGCACTCTTGGCTGTGTGAAGAAGAATGTTACTCTACAATGCGGCTTCTGAATTGAGGTAGTTGAAGAGAAGAATGAGGCATCTACAAGAATTTTATTCAAGATGGCCAGTTCAAGAAGAGAGTGAGCATTGGTGTGTTGATCAAGATCATGAAGGTGTACATCCAAGCTTGGGTCTTCGTAAAGACTCAGTCCTAAGCTTGAGGGGGAGTATTGAGAAGCTTCAATGATATGTGAAGAGAAGATCCCTGGTGGTTATTCATGAAGTAGAAGCAACCAAGGCTGAGTATGAAGGTGGTGTTGTATATGGTAATCCGAGCACTTAAACCCAACAAGAGGTTGGGTGAAAGGGGAAGAGACCAAGATCAGTGTGAGATGAGCTCGATGAGCTCAAGAAGACTTAGTGGTGTGCAATGAAAGTCGGATGAGACTTGCACCACAGTTAGGCCATGATCCAGGGTCTTTGTGTCCATTACAATGATCCAAGACACAAAGACCCACTGGCCAATCCTTAGGCCTTGAGGACTTTTCTCATTTCCCTCACCAAGGTTTTATCGCAAAAGGGTTTTCCTTGGTGAGGTTTTTAATGAGGAAGCTATTCAAGGTTCCAAGGTTTACTTAGGATCACTAGAGTCAACCTTTTGGGGGAGTGTTAACTTAAAGAGATCAAATGAGAGATGGGATGGGGCAAAGAAGATGGTGTGTGTGAAGAGATCTTATGCAAGAAGTGTTGAGAAGGCTGTGGGAAGCAGATAAATGTACAAAAGGCTCTAGAACACAATGAGGAAGATCAAGAAGGACGTTGGGAAGCTTTGGTGAAGAGAAGGGATAATATGGTCAGGATGTAGGTAAGGTGTACGGATTGCCGTACTACCATATGAACTGTACGAACCGTGAGGATCCGTACGGACCAACCTCGACCCAAAATAAATATCACTCGACCATTTGAATTTAAAATAGGTTTTAAGTCTTGTGCAAACTTAGGTCGTAAAGTTTACTGACCAGCTTGATGATCCTTGGCCATAAAACCCTAAGATTGCACAAGACTTGTAATCCAAGCTTCAAAAACTTGTGGTCCAAGGGATGGTTGGCGATTGAGAAAAGATGCTGTGGAATATACTACTTACCTAAGGATGAGAAAGTTTCCAGGAACCTGAGGAAAAGAGACTAGTTATGAAGGGAAGAACCTTATCCACTCGCCAAAGGAAGGGCCATGAACCTAGACAGATCTCTGGAAAGGTTTAGTGACCTTGTTGGCTGATTCTCGGCCAAGCTTATCTTAGGAAGGCCCTTCTGGTTCCAGGCTGTCCCAAAATGTGTGGAGCTTTTTTTCTACACAATTCAAACTGAGGAGCCTCCTTCCCATGACTCCACATGCTTTGTTTAATTATTTGGAAACCCTAATGTAACTCATCTCTCTCTGTATATTGTATCTCTTATCGAGTGTAATCAGTAAGAGAGTAAGGGGGTTTCCCCTCTCTACTCCCCAATAATAAAGCTTTGTGTTCTTGAATCAGTCTCTCTTAGTCTACCCGTTTCATAATCTCTCTATTCTATCCAAATCTCCATTTAATCTCTGATTCAGGTTCAAGTTAACACAAGCATAAACCAGATCCATTCTCTTCTTCATTTCGAGTTATCTCTGCCCCTAAAGGCAATTATTCATCACACATGAGCCTACAATCTGAAACATCTAACATGATATTAGAGCCAAGTTAACAAGAACCTGGTTCCTTCATCCACTGAAGATCTAAGCTCACCCTCATGTCATTTCAAACCCAGAAGATGCTATTGTCCTGCCAGCTGATTCAAGCTCTACAAGAAGAAGGTTTTTATCCGAGGCATTTCCAGAAAGTGTTCTTGGTTCCTCATGCTCTCTCATACCGTCCAAAAGAAAGAAAAGCCTTTGATCCAGAAGTTATGAAGTGGAGTAGCTACCCCCTTCAACAAACCAGTTCAAGCTTGTTCTTGTTCAAATCCAAGAAGAAAGGTGAAAGCCTTCACCTTGTTACAGATGGTGGCGACTCAAGTATGAAGAAAGGGAAGGGGGGGTCTTTGACATGGATAGTCCAAGGGGAAGGTCCATGGAGGAAGGGGATGTTGGGTTCGACACCAATAGCTCATGTTCTGTCCATGCATCATGGTGATCCTTGATGAACTTTATGCACTGAAATGTGTGTGTGTGGTGTGTTTGAGACCTGAGGATATGTTTAAAGATTGCTAGATGTAAATGTTTAGAATCTGTCCCAGGATGTTTTGAAAGAGACTCGTTTAATTGTTTGAGTTTTAAAAGGCTTGCTCCAGTTCAAAAATGATAATTGACATGATATTTGATAGTATGTTCTGAATCTGCTTGCATACATGAATATAAACTGATTAAAGTATTGAATTGGGTCTGGTATTTGGAAATGATAATGTTTCTTAGTCTTTGTTCTAAATGGTTGTCTTGCTAAGATGATAGATTATTGTGTCTAATCCGGCTTGCAATCATGATTAAGATAGGCTAAGGCTATTGCATACTGTTGTCATGGGTACTGCCTTGAGTTTGAGACATCTAGAATAAATTCTACGAGTCGTTTAAGGTAGGAAACAATTGCCTAACTGCTTGTGATAGTTCCTGATCATTTCATCCATAGCAGTTAGAGAATGGAAAGCTTGCATTAAATTGATCTTAATCATGATAAGAATTTGTCTAAGTGAAAAGCTTGTGACATTGGAGATCAAACTTGAGGATTAGTCAAGGTTTGATCCCAATGCAAGTGTCTGTTATCTTTTCTGGAGTTTTAGTGTTGTCCAAGGTTCACAAAGAGTGTCACTTCAGCATAAATCCAGAACAAAGATGAAGACTTGCCCATTGCTGAGGCAGTGGAGAGTTTTTGATACTTGTGCATGAAGCTAGTAGACTTAAGCGCAGGTGTTGGGAGTGATGTTCTCCTGGTTCAATGAAGATGCATAAGGCAAGGCCATCACTGAAGCTTGAGGAGGCCGGTGACCTGGGGGTACTTGAAGCTGAAGATATGGAGGTGGATCAGTGATTTAAGCGCAGCTGTTGGGGTGGTGGGCTCCTGGTTTGGATGCTCATTGAGGCTCACTTTCAAGCTTGAACCTAGACTCATTTCAAGCTTGAGGTGGGGACTTGAGTGAGCTACCTGATGATCTAAGTTCAAGGCCTGGTTCCTCCTCACCATTGTACCAAGAAGAGAAGATGAAGCAATCCGGGTTTAGACATTGGTAAGTCTAGACAAGAGAGTGGTCAGAGCACTCTTGGCTGTGTGAAGAAGAAGGTTACTGTACAATGCGGCTTCTTAAGTGAGGTGGTTGAAGAGAATACTGAGGCACCTACAAGAATTCCATTCAAGATGGCGAGTTCAAGAAGAGAGTGAGCAATGGTGTGTTGATCAAGATCATGAATCTGTCCATCCAAGCTTGGGTCTTCCTAAAGACTCAGTCGCAAGCTTGAGGAGGAGTATTGAGAAGCTTCAATGATCTGTGAAGAGAAGATCCTTGGTGGTTATTCAAGAAAAAGAAGCAACCAAGGCTGGGTCTGAAGGTGGTGTTGTATCTGGTAATCCGGGCACTTAAACCCAACAAGAGTTTGGGGGAAAGAGGAAGAGACCAAGATCAGTGTGAGAAGAGCTTGATGAGCTCAAGAAGACTTAGTGGTGTGCAATGAAAGTCGGATGAGACTTGCACCACAGTTAGGCCATGATCCAAAGTCTTTGTGTCCATCACAATGTTCCAAGACACAAAGACCCACTGGCCAATCCCTTGGCCTTGAGGACTTTACGCTTTTTCCCTCATCAAGGTTTTATCCCAAAAGGATTTTCCTTGGTGAGTTTTTTAATGGGGAAGCTCTTCAAGGTTCCAATCTTGACTTAGGATCACTAGTGTCAAGCTTGAGGGGGAGTGTTAACTTGAAGAGATGACTATGATCAAATGAGAGATGGGATAGGGCAAAGAAGATGGTGTGTGAAGAGACCTTGTGCAAGAAGTGTTGAGAAGGCTGTGGGAAGCTGATAAGTGTACAAAAGGCTCTAGAACACAATGAGAAATATCATGAAGGACCTTTGGAAGCTTTGGTGAAGAGAAGGGATCAGCTGGTCGGGATTTGGGTGAGGTGTACGGATGGCCTTGCTGTCGTACGGACTGTACAGACCGTTCGGATCCGTGCGGACCAACCTCGACCCAAGACAAATATCACTCGACATGAAATAGGTTTTAAGTCTTTTGCAAACTTATGGCATAAATTGTACGTACCAGCTTGATGATCCATGGCCGTACAACCCTAAGAATGCACAAGACTTGTAATCCAAGCTTCAAAGACTTGTGGTCCAAGAGATGGTTGGCGATTGAGAAAAGATGTTGTGGAATATAATACTTACCAAACTAAGAGGAAGTTTCGACGAAGCTGAGGAAAGGAGACTGGTTATGAAGGGAAGAACATTATCCACTCGCCAAAGAAAGGGGCATGAACCTGGACAGATCTTTGAAAAGGTTCAGTGACCTTGTTGGCTAATTCTCGGCCAAGCTTACCTTAGGCGAGCCCTTCATGTTCCAGGCTGTCCCAAAACGTGTGGAGCTTAATGTCCACACAATTCAAACTGAGGATCCTACTTCCCTTGACTCCACATGTCTTGTTGATTATTTGGAAACCCTAATGTAACCCATTTCTCTCTATATATTGTATCACTTGTCAAGTCTAATGAGTAATAAAGTAAGGGGGATTTCCCCTCTCTACTTCTCAATAATAAATCTTAGTGTTCTTGAATCAGTCTCTCTTAGTCTACCCCTTTCTTAATCTCTCTATTCTAATCAATTTCTCTTTAATCTTTGTTTCCGGTTCAAGGTAACACAAGTGTAAACTTGATCCATTCTCTTCTTCATTTCGAGTTCTCTCTGCCCCTAAAGGAGATTGTTCATCACACACGAGCCTATATTCTGAAAATCTAACACCAACTACTTGTGCACGAGCCAAAGCCCATCAAGAGGGTTACCAACACTTTGTTCAAGTCATGGACAAGCCTAGGAAGGAGTTGGCTGAAAAGAGGCCTTATCATCCCATGCGAAGAAAGGATCGACCACCTTGGGCTTATTTGGTCGATTATTTAGTTTATGTTTTATGTCTTCTTAGTTAAGTGTAAACCTATTAGGCTTAGGTTTGGTGTTTTAAAAACCAGTTTGGAATAGGTTTAGGGTTTTCTAAACCAACTAGAATTAGGTTTTGGTTTTCCTTTTGTAGATTTTGATTGAGATTTTTTTAGTTAGGGTTTTCTATTTTTCTATATAAGGCAAAGCTACTGCATATGTAACCTCACACACTCTTTTAATAAAATTCCCCAAAGCTTTGGCTTTATTTTTGTCTCCTTGGCGACCTCTACCTTGATCATTCATGTATTCGTATCCTTCTATCACCACCAGGAAGTTAACTCTTCTGTTTATGTGATTTCTAACATGCATCAACCTATGCGAGGTTACACGCTTAGATAGCCGCAGCAAAACAACCTTAGGGTATTCCATAACCCTATTGTGAAGATCATCCACTATCCAAGGGCCTTAAAGCTCAAGGAACCATCCCCAAACGTCTTTCAAGTGATTCATGGCCAAGACAGCCTATCCAAGGCCGTATTAATGAGCTCACTCGTAAGCATCCTCATTTCTCTATACTCTGCCTCAGCACTTGAACATGATACTATCTTCTGCTTCTAGCTCTTCCAGGTAACATGATTGCCTCCAATGAAAGTGCAGTACCCTATTGTTGACTACTTGTCTACTTTATCACGAGCCAAGTCTGCATCACAGTATCCCACAATTTTTGTGCTCTAGTTGTAACCCATCCATATACCTTGACCCAAAGCTTCCCTTAGATACCTCAAAATTCTTTCCACCATATTGCAATGATGGACTTTAGGTGTTTCAATATGCTGGCTGACTTGATTCACATCAAAGCAGATGTCTGGCCTTGTAATGGTTAGGTAGATCAGTTTCCCAACCATTTTCCTATAAAGTTTGACATCTCCAAATGGCTCATCTTCAAACTCCCCCTCACGCAATACATTGTACCCCTCTTCAAGTGAAGTTTTGGCCACTCTCCCTCCAAGCTTTTCTGCCTCATCGGGATAAGAACAGCCCCTCATAGAGTTACATATTTCAATCCCTAGGAAGTATTTTAACGTACCCAAATCTTTGATATCAAATGAAGATTTAAGAAAAGCTTTGGTTAAGATAATACCTTCCTTGTCACTTCCTAAGATAATTATGTCATCCACATAGACAAGGATCACTACCATTCCTTGCTGACTTGAGAGTGTGAAGAGAGTATGGTATGCTTCTGATTTGTTGAATCCTCTTACATTCAAGGTTGTGCTCAGCTTTTGGTACAAAGCTCTGGAGATTGCTTTAGGCCATAAATCACCTTCTTTAGTCTCAATACATTCCCTTGTTTCACCATCCCTTCTAAGCCAGAAGGAGGACGCATATATACTTCATCTTCTAATTCACCTTGTATAAATGCATTCTTAACATCCATTTGCCATAGATCCCATTCCAGGTTGACAGCTAATGAGAGAACCACCCTTATGGTATGGAGTTTGGCTACTGGTGAATATGTTTCCAGATAGTCTTGTCCATAGACTTGAGTGTACCCCCTTGCAACTAGCCTTGTGTTTTCCTTTCTGGCTTTCCATTGGCTAGGTACTTGATGGTGAAGATCAAGCGACTTGTCACAACCTTTTTCCCTTTGGGAGCTCAGTTTCATACTATGTCTCATTCTTGATCATGGCATTGATCTCATCTCCAACTGAGTCTCTCCATCTATCCAGTGCCATTGCCTCTTCATAAGACCTTGGAATGTATTCTTGGTCCAGGTTTCTGATGAAGGCTTGGCGCTCTTGAGTATAGTATGCATTGAGCAGGTTGCTTGTATGGGATGTGCTACTTCCTTGTTGTTGAAGTATACTCTACTGTTTATCCAATGGGATGGATCCTTCCTTATCCTGGTAATTCTCTTTATTGGTTGAATCTGTTGCTCTTCAAACCCTGTCTCTACATGCTCTCCTTGATCTTAATCTTCACTGGACTGGTCAGGTTCAGATTCATCTAGTCCATCTTGATCATGTGCTGCCTCTGAATAATCTTCCCTTTGTTGTTGTGATTCAGGTTCGGGGTCCCCCTCATGATCAGGATGGTCTACTGGTGCAGCTTCTTCTCCAGTTCTTTCAGTCACTGGGGAAGAAGGTGATCTCCTTGGTTCCTCACTGGCTTGAGGTTGAATGATACCTAGGCATTCCATATTGATGCACAGATTCTTTTCCCTATCTGAGGGTTCATGTGAGAGATCTCTGAGGCTTTGCCAACTATTCTCAGCATAGTACCCTTTGGATTCCACAAAATTCAAATCCCTTGAAACCATAACCCTTCTTGATTCAGGGATGTAGCACTTGTACTCGTTATGCTTGTGTGAATAGACTATGAACATATCTATGAAACTCTTGGCTTCTAGTTTATTTCTCTGTTGTGCTGTCAAGACATAACACACACACACACACCCAAATACACGTAAATAATCAATTGGAGGTTTTTATTTTATTAAATTCCTGAAAGGGAGAGACATCCTGGATGATTCTGATTGGAATCCTATTGATGAGGTAGCAGGCTGATACCACAGCTTCTCCCCAAAATCCTTTAGGGACATTGGTGTGGAACATCATGCTCCTTGCAACGTCCATGAGATGGCGATTCTTCCTTCAGCTACTCCATTTTTTGTGGTGTATATGGGCCGCTTGTTGGATGTATAATTTCATGCTTTTCTATATGATGTTTGAAGGCATGACCTGTGTACTCCCCACCATTATCATACCTAAAATTTTGATCTTAGAGTTGAAATGGTTAGATACATAGGTTTGAAAGTTAATAAATACTTCTAACACCCTATATTTACTTTGAATCAAAGTGAGGCAAGTATATTTCGATTTCTCATCTATGAAAGTAACAAAGTTTTTATGGTTATCCCAAATACAAGGTGCTGACCACACATCAGACTGAAACCAAATCAAGCAGTTTTCATAGATATCATAGATTTAGGGATAACATATTTGCAATGTTTACCAAGAATACAAGCCTCAGAAATTTTCATTCTTAAAAGAGAGATTAGGTAACATTAGTTCTAAGGCACGAGCATGGGGGTGAACTAATATAGCATGCCGTAGAATATCACTAGCTCCAACAGAAGCACTATTAAAAGCACAAGAGAAATCTGATCTAAGTTTGGTGTCTTCAAGTAAATAAAGCCCTCCCTTGCTCACACCTTTTCCCAGCATCTTGCTGGTCTTTATATCCTGAAAGCACAGATCATTAGGACTAAAAATAACTTTGCAATTAAGATCATTGGTTGCTCAATTAACAGATAAAAGGTTAGATGTAAAGTAGGAAGGTAGAATGCTTGAGACTCCTTATCAAACAATTTTAGATTCCCTATCCCTTCAATAGGTATTCTTTCACCATTTGCAATCACTACACTACCTAGAGCCGATTTAACATCCCTAATGAGCTTATCATCCCTAATCATATGGCGAGATGCTCATGAGTCAATTATCAAAGACCTAGTAGTTTGAGTTTCATAAATAGAGGTGAGAGCATTAATACAATTGTTACCAGAGTTTGCATTGAGTGCGTATATGAGGCTCTAAATGTATGACTTGCGGATGAAGGCATTATCATTGGAGAGTTTAGCAGTGGCCTCAGAGGTTGACCCAACCGCCTGTGTTGTTGAGACCATGGCTCTCCCATCTTCTCCTATGTGCATAGGGACATTGCTTGGCTCATGTGCTCTTGCTTCATGCGTACTTGCTTGGTTGAACTTGGGTGGTCGGAGATGAGGATGAAGTATCCAGCAGTTGTTCTTGGAATGACCTTGCTTCTTACAATGTTCAGAAGTCATGCGCTTGTCAGTTCCACCCCTTGGTTTGTAGATGACCTTGTTAGCTGAGATAACCTCTATCTTTTCAGCCTTACTAGCGATGGACAGTTCTCCTTTCCCACCAATCAACCCATCAGACCCTTGCTCCTTTTGGAGTTGACCAAACACATCATCCAGACTTGGTAGATCCTTAGCTCCCAGCGTGTGTTTGATGACATCATTGAAAGAGGAGTTAAGGGTGAGTAGCAACCCCAATACGTTTTCTTCCTCACGCCTTGCATTGAGAACAGTAGGATCAGTGGTGCTTGGCCTTAGAATCTCCAGCTCAGCCTACAAATCTATAAACTTCCCAAAGTGCTTGGTAAAGTCCATATCCTCTATATGCAAGTTGTTGATTGCTTTCTTCACTTCAAATACTCTGCTGAGGTTTGAAGTGTTTCAATAAACCTTTTGCAAGGTATCCCACAACTCCTTTTCTGTTTCACAGTAGGAGTAGGCTTCCATAATGGGACCATCTAGAAAACTTTGCAAGGCAGACAGAACCATGAAATCCTCATGAATGCATTTGCCTTCATCTGTCACTACAACTTCTCTGCCATCTTCTCCTTGTGTGATTTGTCTTGAGGCTTCTCCTAAGGTGATATGCTCCCATAGACCTGTTCCACCAAGGGCAGTTTTGGTCAATCTAGACCAAAGTAGGTAGTTCAAACCCTTCAAAGTGACTTGAGTGAGCATTTGCTTATGTAGCTCCATTTCGACTTGCTATTGTCCAGTGGGTATTAGGGTGAACCGAGTAGAAAATTTTGAAATTTTTGAACACTAGACCGAAGAAAGACAAGTAGAAACAAGCTAGACTCTCTTTAAATCAAGAAGATATGAAGAGATATGAAGAAAAAGGAAGAGAATTGTGAAGAACAGCCCAAAAAATCGCAAGAACAATCCTAATATCCACTAGAAAAAAGGATGTTCTTCAAGATAAACAGAAAGTAATCAGATAGAAGTGAGGAACGGAGTGAATAGAGAGTGTTTGCGGAAGAAATTAAGTGGTTTAGGAGCTTAAAGCTCTGATTCCATGTAAGAAAATGAAGAACAGTTTGAAGAACAAGAGAGAGAGTGAAGAAACTCTAAAGAGAAGAGAAGAGAAGAGAGAGAGAGAGAGAGAGAGCGAGAGAGAGAGAGAGCGAGAGAGAGAGAGAGAGAGGCAGAGAAAAAGAAGGATAACTTTCCTTGTCTATTCAAGTTTACAGCAACACATTATTTAATGACATACAAACTGGATGAAGACTAGAAGAATATGAGTTTAAAATTTGCTTGGTCTAGGTTAGTGGGTCTTGAAAGGGACTGACCTAAATGGCTCCTCCCGTGGAACATGTCATATGTTCCATTTTTGAATCCTACTTGCTTCCAGAATTCTCCAAAGTCTCTCTTGACCTCGTGACACTTCTTCTTGTCTAGTTTAAACCAGTAGCCTTCCAAACGAAGTTAGGTCACTTGCTTTCTTGGAAGTCAAGTCTTGTACGGAATAACTGTGTACCAAGTCTGTATGGAACAAACCACTTCAACTCGCCCAAATGCATCTCTTCTCTTTGTCTCCATCCTTTATTAATGTCTTCATGTCAATAAAATAACCAGAAAGAGATTTAGAAGAGATTAGAGAAGATTAGAAACAATTTGAGACTATGTGTAAGGGAGATTGATGAAGAACATTTTAAGACTGAAAATAGAGAGAACTGTCCTGATCTTCTTATTGATACTCGACACAAATATATAGAGAGTCATACAAGGGTTTCAAAGACTAAAGGAAAGAGAAACATGTGGCTTTGATAGAGTAGAGGAGAGCTAATTCAAACCAAGCCATTATGGCCATGTAATGGTATCAGGATCTTTGACAAAATGCTGATCCTTCCCATCTTGTGCCAGCCTGTCCATGCAGACCTTATCTTTCCTTTTCAAACGGATGGATTAAGGGTAACTCCTAAGGAAAATGGTCGGTAACTTTCTTTTATCCGAATGGTAATTTTCTTGGTCGAGTGTTTTGGTCGACTAGTCTTGTACGGATTGTACGGACATTGGTCGAACCAAAACCTCCTCCTCTCTTCCTTCTTTCTCTTAACCCAAATATAAACCTCAACTTAACAAGAAATGAGTTTTCTCTTTTCTCTCCTCATGATCAATTTGTTTTCAATAAAACATGTGATGAACTAACCTGTTTTTAACCGGAGCAACCGAGTAGTCTTGTTTCAGTGTCCCAGGTGTTGAGATGAAGAAATAAAATGAGGAGATGAAACAATAAGAAGAAGATAGTTTTGATAATACAAGGTTCAAGTTAACTTGTGCACCAATGTCTGTCCGTACAAACCTAGAAGACCCAACGTGACTTTCAAGGAAGAAAGAGAAAAGGCATGCAAGAAAGTAACTGAGGAAGACTTATCTGGGTCTTGCCCTGAAGAATGGAACGTTGGGGAGCTGGTTTCACGTGTGGAGTTGGGGACCAGAATCCCAGACAACCATTGGGGAAATGTCCCTTCATTCTGGCTGCATCTAGGCAGACATTTTGGACCCTAGGCCATTTATTTATTCTTTTTGTTTATCCTCTTTGTTAGTAATTTGTAATTTCCTGTATACTGTCTATTTAAAGAATGTATTCAGTAGACCAGAAATCAAGTTGAATAAAATTTTCACTTCTCTATCTCTCTCTCTCTCTCTCTCTCTCTCTCTCTCTCCCATAAAATCCTCTCTTCTCTCTCTTCATTTCTTGCTATTGTTGCTGTTCTGGAGCAAGTTCATCATTTTTCAGTATAATCTCTCTTTTATTCTCTAAAACTCACATGGTATCAGAGCCTCAAAGCTATTGAAACATATTCTACTTCCGCAAATCTCTCTGTTTCTCTCTCTTTTTCAAGTTCATACTCTCTGGTTTGAATCTCTTCAACTCGCAAGTTATTACCCAGAAAGCTAAGAGCAGAAGAAAATGGAGAACACTAAACATGTGACCATTCCTGTGACTTTGAAGGGGGTTAATAACCTTTCATTGTTCGAGATTGCTGAATATTTCCCTTGAGGAATAGGTTTATGGAGTCAGTCGGAAGTGATGAAGCTCCAAAACAAATTGTCCAAAGAGAAGATGGAAAGAAGATGGTGGTGGTTGATGAAGGCAATGGGCTTAGGATGATTTCATGGTGCTTTCTCTCTTCCAAATCTCTCTGGATCCAGCCATTTGGAAGCTTATTCATACTGTGAAAGCTCCAAATATTTGTGGGAAACTCTACACAAGATTTATGGTAACATATCAAACCTTACTCAAGTTTTTAAAGTAAAGAAAGCTATAAACTCCTCGGTAAAGAAGACATGGATTTGACAGTCTATTTTGGGAAGTTTGGGTCGATGTGGGCAGAGCTGGAGTGCTCAAACCACATACCATAGAACCATCTGTCTTGAATGAGAGGAGAGAGCAGGATAACGTGTTTGGGTTGCTCCTCACTCTGAACCCAAACTACAATGATTTAAAAAGCACATACTGAAAGCAGACAAGCCTACCAAGCCTTGAAGAAGTGTTTGCTTAGATTCAGAAGGAACAAGGATCTCTTGGCCTATTTGGAGGCAGAGTGTTGAACCAAACAAGATTTGAGGTTATAAAATATGTTATGAACGTTGCGAAAATTCTGAAAGAAATGGAGAGGAAGTTGAATGAAGGTGTCCGTAACAAATCCATACAAGGACGTACAGTCATGGGTCGACAAAAGTAAGTTTGGGTCGACCAAAGTTACACCGGGTAAAACCAGAGAAGTTATCTTCCCGCGGATAAGATTCTTCCTTCTTTCTTCCGTGTGTCTGTGTGCACTGAAGCTTACGGATAAGGTTACTCCGCGTCTGAACATGCTGGCCAAGACCATCTGGTCAGATGCCAAAGGAATCAGCGTGTAAGGCTCTGGTCATGTATTTCAAACCCGGCGCGCCATTGACCTTGACTTCACATGCTCGAGTTGAAACCTTATCCTCTTGTATCCGTTAAGCATTACTTTACCTTCTCTATATATGTTGTAACCCTTCTCATTAATCAAGCAAGCAAGTATTCGAGTCTCTTTTTTTTTCTCTAGTGTTCTTCATTTCTAGAAATGGGTTCTTAGTAAAGTCTTGATCTTTAGTCTCTAAATCTCTTCTAAACTCTCTCAAAATCTCTTCTTATCGTTTATACTCAGATTCAAAATTATTTTCAAAAGGCGAGTAGGTTATGAGTAACCAAGCTGAAGGACCGGTAGCAAACAAATGAGTTTTCAAACAAGATGATATAAGGGTCTTGACTTAAGATCACTGCAAGAAAGAAGGGCCACATGAAGGATAAGTGTTGGATAACTTCATCCCCACTTGAAGCTTAACAAGTTCCGGGAGCCACGAAAACCAGTACCAAGATGCTAGTGCCAACTTCTCAACAAAAGGAGCTGAACCAGTGACTCCTTTCCAGATGCTCTCAATGTGCTCTAACACTGGTATGGGAAAGGCCATGGCAACAACATCCTCATACTCCACTGCAAGGTCCAACCATGATGAGAACATAAAGAGGTCTGACTTGGATGCTCTCATCAAGGCTTTAAAGGAGATCTTTGGTAACCTTAATACTCTTGGTATTTCTCTTAATGGTTCAATGGAAGGTTTTAAGAAATGCTTAAGATAAAGAGAGTTCGGAGAGAGTCGGGTGAGATTAGAGAGATTCAAAGCTTAAAAACCGAGAACTAGAAATGATAAAGAAGAGAATAGACTCCATAAGTTTATTGCTTGCTGGGAGTTACAATATATAGAGAAAAGAGCTACAAGGGTTAACGGATAGAAAAATATGCATGTGAAGTCAGCTTGACCGGAGGACCGCCAAGTTTGAATGTGTAATCGATATGGCTCACACGCTTGATTCCAAGAGCATATTGACCAGATGCTCTTGCTCCTTTCCAGCTAGCAAAAGCTCCTCAAACGCACGCAAACCTTACTCCCCTAGTTTGAACCGAGAAGAGACCAAACCTCTCTTTTATCCAGAAGATTTCCCTTATTCCTTCACTCGACCATTTACCTTTTAGCCCAAGGTACTCCAAGTGTATGGACCAGGCATGTCTGTACACTTTCGCCCTATTTTTTTCACATTCCCAATATATTAAGTTGGGGTGATTTGAAGTGATTTTGTTCGCAGTGGCCATACCACCGGCCGTACTTTCCGTACACTAGTCGTACAGTCCTGTACCATCACCCTATTTTTGCACCATCTCCCATTTCACTCCAAATCTTCACACAAGCATCCTCTAATCCTCCTCATTTTTTATTCCACAATTCAACACTCCCCCTCAAGCTTGACCAAGGGGGAACCGCTCAACTTGAAATACCATGAGATCTTCCTCATTAAAAACCTTACCAAGCAAAACCCTTTTGGGATAAAAACTTGATAGGGAAAAAGAGTAAAGACCTCATGGTGAAGGGGATTAGCTGATGCGAGAGAGGTCAATGACTTCTAACCAATAGTGGGTGGACTCAAGTGTCCCTTATGTCTAGCTGCTTTCGTAAATATGTCAACTATTTGATCATCACTCCAGGTATAACAAGAAGGATCACTCCTTGCACCATCATCTGCCTCACCTTGTGGCAGTCCACTTCAATGTGCTTTGTTCTCTCGTGAAGACTAAGTTAGTAGGAAATGTGGATGCCGGCCTGGTTGTCACAATGCATTGTCATTGGAGATGAGGCTTCTATATCCCAAGTGCTTCAGTATGCCTTTGATCCACACCAGTTCATTTGTCAGCTTCAACATGGCCATATACTCAGCTTCAGTGCTTGAACATGACACCACCTTCTGCTTCTTACTCTTCCAAGGAATCAGGTTGCCTCCTATGAAAGTTCAATAGCCAGTAGTCGACATCCTGTCTACTTTATATCCTGCCCAATCAGCATCACAATAAACCCACTACTTTTGTGCTTCCATTACCACCCCATCCATACTCCTTGACTTGGTGAGCCATTTAGGTACCGAAGTATACTATCCACCATGCTCCAGTGGTACTCCTTGGAAGCTTGCATGTGTTGACTCACCTGATTTGCAGCAAAACAAATATTAGGACGTGTAATGGTTAAGTATATGAGCTTACCAACCATACTCCTATAGAGTTTGGTATCTTCAAATGGTTGGTTGTTTTCCATCTCCACCTCAAGTAGAACTTTGTATCCATCTTCAAGAGGGGTCTTGGCGACTGATCCTCCAAGCTTACCTGCATCTTTCAAGAGATCAAGTGTATATTACCTTTGAGACATGAACAATAATTCCTTGGATCTACAAATCTCAATCCCAAGGAAGTATTTCATTTCTCCTAGATCCTTAATTTCAAAATCAGATTTTAGAAAGTCTTTAGTGGCTTTAACCCACCTTATCACTTCCTGTGTTGATGATATCATCAGCATACACAAGAAGAACAATAACACCTGACTGAGTGGTGAGGGTGAAGAGGGAATGGTCTAGTTCTGACTTCTTGAACCCACACCCATTTGGAGTAGTACTCAGCTTGTTATACCAGGATCTAGGCGACTGCTTCAACCCATATATAGCCTTCTTAAACCTTAGCACATTGCACGTCTTCACAAGACCATCAAGAACTGGTGGAGGATGTATATACACTTCATCTTCTAATTCCCCTTGCAAGAAGGCATTCTTTACATCCATTTACCATATTTCCCACTCCTGGTTTGTTGCTATAAATAACACAATCTAAATTGTGTGAAGTTTGGCAACTGGGGCAAACATGTCAATGTAAACCTCTCCATATGTTTGAGTATAGCCTCTTGCAACCAACATGGTATTGTTCTTTTCTATCTTCCCAATTGGCAAGTACTTGATTGTGAAGATCCACCTGCTGGAAATAGCCTTCTTCCCTCTTGGTTACTCAGTCTCATACCAAGTCTCGTTTTTAGTCGTGGCAATAGCCTCGTCTGCCACTGAGCTTCTAATTTCGTTATCCTCCATAGCTTCCTCATATGATCTTGGTACTTGATTCTCATCAAGGCTAGTCATAAAGGAACAATGGTCAGGAGGAAACTTAGCAAATGAACAGACTGCTTGGGATGGATGAGCTACGGACTGAGAATTGTAGTAGACCCTAGTGTTGATCCAGTTGATGGAGAACGTCTTACTCTTATACCCCTCCTTAGTTCTGGTTGCACCACGTTCTCCTCCTGAGTCTTTGCTGGTTCTTGATCCATTTGCTCTTCCGGATCAGTTTCCTCATTCACCTCAACTTCATCATGACTCCCTGAAGCTTCTCCTCCATGAGTTTCTTCTCCAGGGTAATTTCCCCCCCTCATGATCAAGATGGGGTGTGTCAACATCATCTTGGGGTTTAGGAGTGGCTTCCCTGCAAGTGTTTCGATCCTGGGTAAACTTAATCTCAAGTCTCTCAAGTATAATCCGTAGTTTGGTGGCTTTGTCAAACAAAGTCCTTGATAGATCTTCAAAGTCTTCCCACGTTCCTTCTCAATAGTACCCTTTGGTTTCAATGAACTTCAATTCTTTGGAAACATTAACATTTCTGGCAATATGGTCATAGCATTTGTATCCTTTTTGTGTTGGAGAGTACCCAATGAACATAGACCTTGTACTCTTAGCTTCAAGTTTATTACTCAACTCCCATGTAAAATGTTTAGAAATGAATAGAAATGATAGATTAAACGGATATAATAGAAAGAATGAGAAGATATTTGGTTTAGACTTCAGTGAGTATCATGATGAACTCGTAGAACAAAGAGATAAAAGAGAGAAAAGAGAGACTGAATTGTATGATTTATTCAGAGAGAGAGTTCACAATATATAGAGGGGATTGGAAGGGTTTTCGTAAAGATAAGAGAGACCAAGTATGTGGATAGAAGTCTAGGCGCAACCCTTGGTTCAAATGAGTGGCTCTGGTGGCTTGATGCCAAGAGCATCTTGACTAGATGCTCTCCCTTTACAGCTATCACCGACTGGTAAGCTTGACGGAGCCTTATCCATAAACGGTCTTCTTCCTTGTCGCCCTTATGTCTCAAATGGTAATTCGCACCAAACCTTCTCTTCCAAGTAATGTATTCAAGCTTCCCATGGTAAGTCTTCTTCTTTACCTTCTGTACTCTCATTGCATCCCATCCAAACTCCTTGATCTGATGATCCATCAAGGTACATGAGTAGACGGTTCACCATGTTCCAATGATGCTCCTTAGGCCCCTTGCATGTGTTGAGTTACCTGGTTCACAGCAAAGCATATATCAGGTCGTGTAATAGTCAAATAGATAAACTTACCAACAAGCTTTCTATAAAACTTGGCATCTTGGAATGGTGGACTATCTTTTATCTCCCCCTCTCGTGGGACTTTGTATCCATCCTCCAAAGGTGTCTTGGCTTTCATTCCTTCTTGTATACCTGCATCCTTCAAAAGATAAAGTGTATACTTTCTTTGGGATAGAAATAAACCTTCCTTGGATCTACATTACTCTTTTCCAAGGAAGTATTTCATCGCTCCCAAGTCTTTGATTTCAAACACAGATTTCAAAAACTTTTTGGTAGCTTGTATACCTTCCTTGTCACTTCCAAGTGAGGATGATATCATCCACATACACTAGAAGGACAGTGATACCTGAGAGTGTGATGAGGGTGAAGAGAATATGGTCCAGCTCAGATCTCTTGAAGCCTCTCCCATTCAAGGTGGGGCTTAGTTTGTTGTACCATGCTCTTGGTGGCTGCTTAAGACCATATATAGCTTTCTTCAACCTCAGCACATTCCATTCCTTCACCAAGTGTTCAAGACCAGGAGTTGGATACATGTATAGCTTATCCTCAAGTTCTCCTTGAAGAAACACATTTTTTACATCCATCTGCAAGAGTCCCCATTTTAGATTAAAAGCTACTGATAATACTATTATGATGGTGTGAAACTTGCAACTGGAACAAATGTGTCTAGATAGTCACCATATGTTTGAGTGAATCCTCTTGCAACCAATCTGGTGTTGCTTCCAGTCTATCCTCCCATTTGTAAGGTACTTGATGGTGATGATCCATCTACTAGAAATTGCCTTCTTTCCTTTTGGTAGTTCACTTTCATACCAAGTGTCATTCTTGATCATTGAATTTGCTTCAGCACCAACTGACTCTTTCCATTCCTTGTCTTTCATTGCTTCTTCATAATACTGTGGAATGTAGTTCTCATCCATACTGATCATAAACACGCAATGGTCTTCAGGGTAGTAAGCAAGAGAGCATGATACTTGGGATGGGTGCTCTACTATTTGCGCATTGTAGTACACTCTTGTGTTTACCCAATTCGTTGGAGGGTTTCTGATCATAGTGCTTCTCCTTATTTGTTTCTCCACTGCCAGTTCTTGATCTTGATCTTGACCATTTTCCTCATTCAGTGATCCTTCTCCTTCTTCATCTACCAATCCTTTTCTTGTTCCACACTTTGATCATGAGAACCTGAATGTTCCCCTTATTCCTCTTGAGTGTTCCCTTCAGGTTCATTCCCCCCTCATGGTTGAAGTGGGAAGTCTGACCTTCTTCATTGGTTGAGGGGGGGGGACCTTGTGGTTTTCCTCCTCCAGTCTTTGGATCTTGAGATATGTTAATCCCAGGACTCTCCGAGATTATCCTCAAGTTAGGCGCCTTGTCTGATGCAAGATCTTTCAATTATGCTTGGTTCTTCTCTTCAAAATACCCTCTCTCTTCAACAAACTTCACCTCCCTCGACACCAGAACCCTCCTTGTTACTGGATCATAGCACTTATAACCCTTTTGGATTGGTGAATACCCTATGAACATCCCTTTAGTGCTCTTTGTTTCCAGCTTGTTCCTCAACTCTCATGGTCTTAGAACAAAGCATATATAACCAAAGACTCAAAGATGATCCAAGGTTGGCCTACACTTATTTAAGACCTTAAATGGTGACTTGTCGTCAAGGATCCTGGTTGGTGTTCTGTTGATTAGGTAGGAAGTTGTACCAAATGCATCACTCCAGAACTTCTTTGGGACATTGGCCTGGAACATCACCGACCTTGCAAACTCCATGAGGTGTCTGTTCTTTCTCTCGGCCACTCCATTTTGTTGGGTTGTGTAAGGTCAACTCGTCCGATGAAGAATTCAATGTTGAGATAAGTGTTGCTTGAAATCTTGACTGGTGTATTCCCCTCTATTATCTGATCTAATAATTTTCAACTTGCCATTCAACTGGTTAGTCACATAGTTTTGAAAATTTTCTAAATGCATCAAGCACCCTATCTTTAGATAGAATCAAAGTTATCCAGGTGTATTTAGACTTCTCATCTATGAATGTAACGAAATATTTATGATTCTATCAAGACAAACAAGGTGCAGTCCAAACATAAGAGTGAATCAAATCATAACAATGATCATATATGGTTGAGGATTTTGTGAAACATAGTCTTACAATGCTTGCCTAAAATACAAGCTTCACAATCATTTTTCTCAAATAAAACACCTGGAACCATTAAGTTTAAACCTCTAACATGAAGGTGTCCTAGTCTAGCATGCCACAACGCATTCTTATAGAAAACAGAAGCAGAAACAGAAGTAAAGGAGCATCTATGATCAGACACATACTAAGCTCTTCAAGCATATAAAGATCTCCTTTGGTTAGTCCTTTCCCAATCAATCGGCTACTCTCGGTATCTTGAAACTTCACATCATTAGGACTAAAGATAACATTGCAATGAATATCAGTGGTACATTTTTTGACAGAGAGTAAGTTTGAAGTAAACTCAGTCATGTAAAAGGCTCTAGATTCTTTGTTAAACAACTTCAACTTGCATACACCTCTTATTGGTATCCTATCTTCCATTTGCTATCATTATATGTCCATTAGCCGGTTCTATATCTCTAATAAGACTAGTATCACTAATCATATGATTAGATGCACCAGAATCTACTTTCAAAGGTTTAGACATGTTATGAGTAGTATGAGATTGACCAAACATTTTTGACTGAGTGTGAGCATTATCCATTTCTTCAACAATACTAGCAACCCTACATGCACCATATGAACATCCTTTGACATTACCAAGAGTGTTACCATTATCCTTGAGAATTTTGATGAGTGCATCCATCTCGGATCGACGGATGAACTCATTCTCATTAGGTCGAGGCTGATGAGCAGTGTAAGTCAGCAGGGCCTTGCTCTCACCGCCTTCACGACCTTTTGTCTCAGTTGCCCTGTTTGAAGTCCCAGCACCAGATTGATCACTCGTCCCATAGGTGACACTGGCTCTTGCTTCCCTTTCCTTCATGAACTTGGCCGGCTTGAGGTGAGGATGGAGTATCCAGCATTGGCTCTTCTTATGGCCATGCCTCCTGCAATGATCACACTTCCCATTGAACCTCCTATCTTGAAAGTTTCCAGTAAACCTTCGGTCTTCATACATATGAAACTTTTTAGCTTGAGGCACCTCGGCTTGGTTGGCAAGTGTGAGCTCCCCCTTTCCTCCAAAGAGCCCCAAAGGCCCTTGTTCCTTCTGGATTTGTGCGCAAAGTTCTTCAAGAGTGGGGAGCTTCTCGGATCTGAGGATGTGCTTGATGAGGTCATTGTAGGTAGCATTGAGTGTGAGCAAGAGACCTAAGACCTTGTCTTGCTCACTTCTCTCATTCAGCTCATCCGAATTTGTGGTGCTTGGCCTTAGCATCTCAAGTTCTGACCATAAAGCTCGAAACTTTCCCAAATGTTTGGTGAACTCCATGTCCTCTTGAGCTAAGTTGTTGATAGCTCTCTTGATCTCAAACTCTTTTGTGAGGTTTGAGATGTTTCCATACACCTTTTGGAATGTGTCCTACATATCTTTAGCCTTCTCATAGTAGGTGTAGGCCTCCAAGATCGACGAATCCAGTGAGCTCTGGAGGATAGACATCACTAGATTGTCCTTTTGGATCCACTTCACTACATCACAAACCACCACTTCTTTGTCGCCTTCATGAGTAATGAGTCTTGGAGCTTCATCCTGAAGGAGATGGTTCCAAAGACCCTTACTTCCCACGGCTGTCTTCACCACACGAGACCAAAGAAGGTAGTTTCCTCCTTTGAGACTAACTGAAATGACAGTAGTCTTAGTGTTCTCCATTTTGAATCAAAGGGTTGAGACTTGTGCTTTACGGAACAAAAGGTTGAGACTTTGAACAAACGAAATCAAAAGAACCCAGATTCAAGTGAACCTGGCTCTGATACCATGAAATCTTGACAGAACCTGGGTGTAGAGAGTAGAAATGAGAGACTAAGGAAGAGATTTAGACTAGAAAGGAAAAGACTCGACATGAAAAACTAAGAACCATTGAGAGAGACTAGAGAGAGAAGAGACTGTAGAGAGAGACTGAAAGTTTTCGATATGTATTGATTAACCAGAGTTACAAATATTTAGATGAAGAGGTAAGCTTTACAACGGATACAAGATAGAGTTATGGATAAGCTTTGTCAACAAGCATGTGGACTCAAAGGTTGAGGCACACTTATTTGAAACTTGTGGCAGGGAAGCTTCACACGATTGATCCTTTTGGCATCTTGACTAGATACTCAGCCTGTCTAGAGGCGTTCCTTATCCCTTTGGTCTCTCCACCAAGTTAACTTTGGGTCGTCCAGTAAATTGGCTGTACGGACACTTGTAAGGACGTCCCAAACTTGATTCATGTCCAATTCCTCTATCATTTTATCTCCTCTGTTCAACATCCATATCTTTGGGTGAACCCTCTAGCAACCAGTCGGATTCAGGTGGACTAGGGGTGTCATGCCTCTTTGATCCTGGGTTAAGTTAAGCCCAAGACCTTCCAAAATTATCCTAAGGCTTGCAGCCTTGTCAGATGCTTGAGATAGGTCCTTTTGATCTTCCTAGTTTCTTTCTTCATAGTATCCTCTTGACTCCACAAACCTCACGTCCCTTGATACCAGGACCCTTCTTTCCTTTGAATCGAAGCATTTGTATCTATTCTATGTTGTGGAGTATCCAATAAACATAGCCATAGGGCTCTTTGGCTCAACTTTGTTCCTCGTTTTCTCCAAGTACTAGCACAAAACACAAGCATCCGAACACTCGTAGATGGTTGAGAGTTGGCTTGATCTTGTTCAGAACCTCAAAGGGTGACATACCTTCTAGGATTCTGGTTGGTATCCTATTGATTAGATAGCAAGAAGACACACAACATCACTCCAGAACCTTTTGGGAGCATTGCTTTGAAACATCATCGACCTAGCTATTTTCATAAGGTGTCTATTTTCCTTTATGCTACTCCATTCTCTTGAGGAGTGTAGGGACAACTTTTCTGATGTAGGATCCCATGTTAAGCTAGGTGTTGCTTGAACGCATGGCTTGTGTATTCCCCACCATTATCTTATCTGAAAAGCTTAAGCTTGGCATTATAATGGTTAGAAACATAAGCTTGAAAGTTCTTAAATGCATCAAGCACCCTATCATTTGTTTGAATGAGAGTTATCAAGGTGTATTTAGATTTTTCAACTATGAATGTGACAAAATACTTATAGTTTTCTCTAGATAAATAAAGAGCAGTTCAAACATCAGAATGCAAGATCAAAGCAATTTTCATATACAGTTCTTGATTTCTGAAAAACTGTCAACTTACTCCTTTCGCAATCAACTTACTGCTCTAAATATCTTGAAACTTCACATCATTAGGACTGAATATAACATTGCATTTCAAATCAGTAGTGCATTTCTTAACCGATAGCAAGTTAAAAGTGAATTCATGCATGTAAAAGGCTATAGACTCTTTAACAAACAAATTCAATTTACCAATCCCTTTTATTGCAATCCTATCACCATTTGCAATCATCACATGACAATTAGCTGGTTCTATATTCTTTATAAGAGTAGTATTACTGATCATATGGTGTGAAGCACAAAAATCAACTATCAACGGTTTGTTTAAGCAAGCAACCCTGGTGATTCACTTCTAGCATTTGAATGATCAAGATTACTAGTCAACCTAGATGCAGCATAAGAGTATCCAAGGGTGTTTCCTAGTACATTACCATTCTCTTTGAGAGCTTTGATTAGAGCATCTACGTCTGACCTTCTGACCAAATCGTGCTCCAAGCTCTTTCCAGGAGTATGTTGAGATTGTATGGCCTTTCCTTCCCCTTCATTCTTGCTTGTACCAGTACCAGACGGACCGGCTTTACTTGCTTCAGGTGAAAGGTGTGCCCTTGCATCCATCTCTTCATAAAATTCGCTTGTTTGAGATGTGGGTGACGAATCTAACAGTGACTCATTTTGTGTCTTGGCTTCTTGCAGTAGTCACAGTTCCCACCAAACATTCTTTCCTCACCATACCTCCTTTCCTTAGGCTTGTACATTGCCTTGTTTGCTTGAGTGACTTCAGCCTTGTTTGCCGAGGATATATCACCCCTTCCTCCAAACAATTCGTGTGATCCCTCTTCCTTCTGGATCTGAGCACACACCTCCTCCAAATATGACAACTTGGATGACCTCAATATATGCTTGATCATGTCATTGTAGACTGGACTGAGGGTCAGAAACAAGCCAAAGAGTTGACCTTGCGCTTGCCTTTCCATGAGGATCTCATGATCAATGGTGTTCGGCCTCAACATCTCAAGTTCAGACCATAAAGCCCTGCACCTTCCAAAATACTTGGTGAACTCAAACTCTTCCTGCACGAGTGTGTTGATGGACCTCTTTACTTCAAACACGGCTCAGATTTGATGTGTTCCCATAGACCTTCTGGAGTGTCTCCCACAGGTCCTTTCCTGTCTCACAGTACCTGTAAGCTTCACGAATCGAGGTCTTAAGAGAAGCTTGCAACACAGTGACAACAGTCCCGTCTTCTTGTACCCATTTGTTTTCATCCGCAAGAGCAAGCTCAATGACTCCTCCTTCTTCCTCAGCAACTGGTTTTGGAGGACCATACATGATGTGGTTTAACAAACCCTTGCTCCCTATTGCTGTTTTCACCAGTCTCGACCACAACAAGTGTTGAAATTTAAGAATTTGTAACCTCATATTGCTGGTGAAGTACTGAGCATAAGGGGGAAGAAGCTCAATGGCTTTCTCAGTTTTCATTAATAACAACACATACATATTTATACAACGTATAAGACTTAATCCTAAAGCTACAACACGTCATTTTACATTAGGACACTAAAACCAGGAGCTAAAACCAGCTGAAGAAACCACGGCCACCTCTTGTTTCATTAGAAATATCTAGTAGCAAATGTTGACTTCTTTGTTGTTGTATAATGAGTAGACAGCTATTGTTAACTTTTCTTCACCTGCTTGTCACCAGCTTGTGTGCTTGGCTACTTCTCCTTATTGGATCAGTACTGGGCCTGTTCTTCTCATGGCCTCTCTTCATGCTTGATGGACTTCCATTTCTTATAAGGATTGGGCTTGTGTTCGCCATAAGCATATTGGGCTTGTCTTCGCCATAAGCATATTGGGCTGCTGGTTCTTCTTTGATCTAATAGGTGGGCTCGTCTTCTTCTTGGTTCATCATTCTATTGGACTCTTCTTCTTGGACAACTTGTGTAGACAACCTGATTGGGCTACAATGAAATCTTTCCTCACACCAATCTTGACAAAGTGATGTGTGTTTGCTCTTCTCATGCACCTTCTTCATTCTTCTTTTTCTCAAGAGCATGAGTGATTGCCACACTCAAATGGATCACTTATGGTCTCCATTTTGGACCTCACTTTTCTCCATAAGGTGATGATAGCTTTTCTGCCCCCAAAGCTCTCCTTCACATTCAGAATAGGCGCTTTACACACATTCACTCTTGTGCTCTTCCTTGTTATTTTTAGAGTTTGTATAGTAGCTTGTTTCGCTCAAGCTCCTACATTACTCCACATGAAGAGATTTTCCTCCTGCCACTCCGTTCAGCTCTTCTTGGTGTTCTCATTTCAACAATCCTCCGCAAGATAGGCTGGATATGAATATGAAAGCCTATTTTGCACAATGAGAACAATTGTGTACATCTCTGGACTTCTTTTTCCTGTGAATCACTTCAACCACCACTTTGATGTTTCCTTCTTGCTTTCTCCATCTAAACTGTCTTTCGGAGGTGCT